>JAHWFO010056890.1:710339-757255 GCA_023313115.1 Rhysida immarginata
TTTTCACCATTCAAAAATGTTTAATCCAACTGAAGATGAGAAATATTCTCGAAAACGTTTTTTTATATAAATTTTATCCCAAATATTTGGATCACCCTCTTCAAAATTTCATCTGTATTTCAAAACCAATACTTCCTTCAAGATTATCGTTTTCCCCTATCAACATTATCTTCACAAGACTTCATCTACATTCTCAATAGACTGCGTTTATTTCTACTATCAACAACATCTTCAATAGACTACATCCTTTGAGTTTTTTTCCATCTCACAAGTTTCTTCATCGTTTTTCAAGATTGGTGACTTTATTTATTATTTATTCTTTGTTTTTATTAATTTTACGATTTTCCCCATTAAAGGAGACTAAACACATTTAAATTTAAATAAAGTTTGAGTGATAAAGGAATTACAGGATCTGGTATTTGAAAAGTTTTAGTTCGCCCATTTGCTCTTTCTACCACTATCGGCCTCGGTGGCTCAGCGGTTGCGTGGTCGCCTCTGATGCCCGAGTACGCGGGTTCGATCCCGGCCGAGGACGACGAGGATTTTTCAGGGGGAAATCCTGAGATCACGCACTTCCTTCGGAAGGGAAGTAAAGCCGTTGGTCCCGTGTAGTCGTTTGCCGGCTGCACGTTAAAGAATCCTTGCGAGGCAAAATTTGCGGCCCCTATAACGCCGTCCTGAAATGACCATGGCAGTTGAAAAGGACGTTAATACCAAACAAACCAAACCAAACCAATCTTTCTACCACTATTCTATTATTAGCAATCCTCGGGTTTCTTATATTTCCCCCATGCTAATTTGGCTTTTCCTTTTAAAAAGAGGCATATGTGTTTATTTGATTGTGTAGCATTTTCATTTTGTTTTAGAACTTCATATTAAATGCGCTGCCACGCTTTTACCTTTTTTAATTTTATTTTTTACTTTTCAGTGCACTTTTTAAAGAAAAAGCGTGTGCTTAAAAGTTTTTTTTTAATATTTTTTTATTTGAATGCAAAAATTAATTAAATATCCAAGTAAATAACTTGATATCGAATGCGGCTGTGAAGCATGCCAGTACCAGAACAAGCAAAGAGCGAACTTCCACCACCCAGGGTCAGTGACGCGCATACAAAATGCGCGAGCGACATCGTGAAGAGGGTCCATTGTACTATCCTCTTAATATATACGCAAACTGCCCAATGAATTAGAAACCCGTGATGAATTACTGTACTGATATGTAAAGCGAGGTCACAGGTCAGAAACGATTGTGATATGCAAATGAATGCAATCATGTGAGGTACATGCTCATTCTAAGCTACAGGTACAGGGTAGGAACAAGCTGCAGCTGCTCAACTTGAGCAAAATGAAGAAAACAGCAGACCTGTCTGAGTTCCAAAAAGGAGTTATTGTGAGAGTCCGTCTAGCTGGAGCTACGATTTCCAGGACAGTACAACTGACCTGTATCTCAAAAGGTCAGGTCTCCAAGGTGTTCAATGCGTGGAAACTGAATCCACAAGAAATGTGGAAACGGCAGAATTGTGGATCAAAACAATCAACACAGACAGGGACCGACGTCGTCTGAGACGGATTGTGCGGCAAAACCGAAGGTCTACTGTGGAGCAACTGACGGCAGACTTCAATGAAGGATCATCGCAACCCATCTCCTCCAGAACAATGCGCCGAGAGTTGAAGCGAATAGGGATGAGAAGTCGCTTGCCAGTGAAGATGCCCCTGGTGTCAGCAACAAAATGGAAAGTTCGCCAGCAGTGGTGCAAAGAACGGTGTGACTGGACAGTAGACGACTGGAAAAAGGTGATGTGGACGGACGAGTCACGTTACACATTGTTTTGCACCGATGGCCGGCAGAGAATTTGGCGGCAGCCCCATGAAGCGATGGACCCCTCATGTGTTGTGAACACAGTTCAAGCAGCAGGAAGAGGTGTCATGGTATGAGCCATGTTTTGTTGGTATGGCAAGGGTCCCCTGATATTCCTTGACTGTCGGGTGAAAGCCAAAGACTACCTGCACATTGTTGCAGATCAAGTCCATCCTGGACAGTAGCATTATGACGCGTTCTTCATGGACGACAATGCTACTGTCCATCGAGCAAGAATTGTTCAGGAGTGGTTTTCTAAACATGACACCGAGTTGCAACATATGCCGTGGCCAGCGCAAAGTCCGGATTTGAATCCGATCGAGAATGTTTGGGACATGTTGGAAAGAGACATCCGTCGAAGGCATCCGCTTCAGTCTATTCTGCAGGACCTGAAGGTCTCTCTGTCGAATGCATGGTCTGCGATTACCTTACCTGCATTGCAACACCTTGTAGAGTCCATGCCAAACCGCGTATGGTCTGTAATTACAGCCAAAGGAGGGTCAATACCATATTGAACGAAGGTTTCTAATTCATTGGCCGGTGTGTATAGTAAACATCTTTTGAAATTTAAATATTATAAATGGGAGTTTGAATCTTAAATTTGTATTCCCGACCCTCGCTAATCGCGTAAAACCTAAGCGTTTGTCGGGTCATTTATCATTATATATTTCTTCTCTTTTATCTTTCTGAAGACTCAATTCTCTATTGTGGATAAGTTTGTTTTTAAACTGAGAGGAAACATTAAAAGCATATATATATAAAGGTCGTACAAATGAAAACGAAAATTTGTGTGGGGAAAAAAAGACGACGTGTAGGATCGTAAGTTTTTGTTTTCAACAACTGCGAAACCCCACGAGCAGATTGAACAATAGGTTGCAAGTGTTGCATCACGTGAGAAAGAACGATAGCTCGCGCTTCAAAGCTCTGCGAGTGATCGATTCGTCCAAGCAAGCAATCGTAAACAAATCAAAGTCAAATCGCGAAAAAATCAGTAGCAATCGCAAAAAGCACGGGGAAGGTAATGTTGACCGTGTTTTTTGATCGCAAAGGCCCGATTTTACTGGACTTTCTTGAAAAAGGTACCACAGTTAACGCAGCACGATATGGGAAAACATTGAAGGCACTGCGCGGCCATCAAATGGAAGCGTCCTGGACTTCTTACAGAAGGAGTGCTTCTTCTCCACGACAACGCGCGTCCTCACATCTCGAAAGCAACGGTAGACCTCATCAAAAAGTTCAACTGGGAAGCAATGCAGCATCCACCTTACAGCCCTGACTTATTCCCATGTGACTTTCACATGTTTGGAGATCTCAAGAAACATCTGAAAGGCCGCAGGTTTCAGTCGGACGAGGAAGAGGTTTTGGAATAGTTCCACACGCAACCGAAAGACTTCTTCCATAAAGGAATTACACGCCTTATTACACAGTGGGATAAATGCCTTAACGCATTTGGAGAGTATTTTTAAATTTCTTGTATACACTTTGGATAAAATAAATAATTTTCGTTTTCATTTGTACGACCCTTATAAGCTTAAATATATGAAAAGAGAAAAGAAAAATTCCGCGACCAGAATTTCAAACACGACTCATGGTTCCTGGTTCGAAGCATAGCTTCTGTATTTCTACCATTACTTTACAATGCAAGAAACTATATTTTGCGAAATAAAGTAAAAAAAAAATGAATATTTGAATAGGATAGGTACACGGTGTCCCATAGTCGAATCTCATAGAGAATATTGAAATATTGCAGATGTATATTAGAATAAAAATAGTTGAATAAGTAATTTAGTTTTTGTTTCAATTAGGTACCTTGGGATAACTATTTATTAACATGTTAACTAATTTTGTGTGTTGTGCAGGTAAACGAGTGCAGATGGAAATGAAGACTTGAAAATGAAGAGAAACCTGAAATTGTAATTTGAGCATTTGTCGCCGTAACGCTCTTTCCTACCTGAAACAAAGATTATAATATTGCTATCAAATTGTTTAAAGACCATTAGATCTTAAACTACTCTTTGCCATCTTTTACGTTTTTATCTATGTGTATTTGTTGTAATCTTATTTCTTGCAATTTATACTTAAACATCTGCAACGTTTCCATATACGAGCGAACTTTTGGGACACTCTCTATATGAATAATGTAAATCTCCGGATTTTTTTCATACAGATTGTATTTTATACAAGTTACCCAGCATCAACATGTATCTTGTCTGTTGTAAACATTTCAAAAGAACTAAACAATTCATCTTTGATTAGCTTTCATGTGTGACCATCGAGTACGAAGAGAATTTTCTTGGTATTTAGAATGTTTGATATTTGATATTAAGAGAATTTTGGGGGATTTATTAAAAATATTAGATGATGATAACGTTGCTATTTCGACCAAAATATATAGAACTAACAAGGTTTAGATTTCCAAATAATTCTATTCAGAAAGCGATGCTACATCTACAGGGGTTGGACAAAATTATATGAACACCTCTGATTTTAGACGTTTTATAGAATATCTCGAAATACTTGACGAACTATCTTGAACTTCAGGGGTGTAAAGAGTTAGTTCTGAATGTGCGTATAGTGAAGTCAATATGCCTTCATATCAGCGTAATGAGAGGTTTATACTGGTGTCCAGTCCAAAAATAAAAATTTGGAGAAAACCCCTTATCATTTTGTTTATTTTTGAGAGCAACTGAAATTCAACTCATTCTATCGGCGATATATTTTTGATTCTTTAAGATATTTGCTTAGGCTTTTTATAAGAGTAGTTCTGTACATTTAGCAAATAAATTATGCAAAAGACAATAAGGTAACGCTTGGGGATGCGCAGTTAAGCATTATTTAGTAAAAATGCTCATATTTCATCAAATATTTAATATTTTTATATTCTGCTCTACTGTAGTTTGTCAAATAACCTGAAAATGGCATTGCATTGGGCTGAAAACCCTGCATGTTATAAACAAATGCGCTTATTAAAGTCCATATACTGTTAGAAAGATATTACAATAACAATTAGAAATATATCGAACTTTAAATGTTTATTTTAAACATAAGATTTATTTGTGTTTTATCTTTAAAAAATAGAATCACTATTAATTATTTTTTGAGAATAAGAATTTAAGCCTAATAATAGCTATTTAATTAAAAATTGATTGAATAATGATTCTTTAATATTTTATTTAAATACTAGTAATACTAGTACTAGTCATACGACGGTGCAAGAACAGGCGAATCTGTAAATTCTATTTTAATTATAAAATTTCGTCTGTGACAAAACTGTGATAATTGACAGGGCTGCCAATAGTAAATAAATCGCTGTCAATATGAATGCGAGGCCGAAAATGTTTTCTTACTTAGTTTACAAACCTGCTTTTCTGTTAAGGTCGCGGGGGCAGCGCTCGAGATGTCCCGCCATCAGGGGCATGTCCTCAATGGTAATACCCAAGCGACTCTAACTCAGATGCTCTATGTAGTCTAGCCACCTAGTTCTATACCGACCCCTTGGCCTCTTATGTGACCACCGACTTGAAAAATAGCAACTCTCTAGGAAGAAAATTTGCGGCATCCGTACATGTGGCCATACCAAAGTAACTGAGCCCTCTCAATGCGGAGAGGTAGAGGCTTAACATCTAAAGACTGCCTTATAGTGATGCTAAACACTATCTAGTAGGGAACACCTGCCTAGCATCCCACGATTTCATTTCGTCACTCTTTCGGTCATTATCCAAGATTCATGACCATAGATGAGAATGGGGACAAAGATGGATTTGAGAACAGAGAGATTGGCTTTCTTTCCTAGCTCAGGTTTGTTCCACGGATCACCACAGTTAGCGTCAGACACAGCTCTTTTGATTTTATTCGAAAGCCCGGCGTACGACGGTTACCGCAACAGTAGAAACTGTAAGTTCGATTTTATTTTAAAAACAGTTGATCTGTGACAGAACTCTGATAAGTGACAGTTTTGCCAATAGTAAAAAAAGTCGGTGTCAATATGAGAGCGATGCTAAGACAATATGTCCGGTTACAATGTGACAAAGTCACTACTATCAATTTGACAGTTATAACCTAACGCTAAAGCACATCTACAACTTTTAGATGTAAGCTTTGCTTTTCGGTGAAAATGGCTCGCCGGTCTCTTTTTTTTACCTCCCTCATTGCTCAATTACAACGGCAGAAGATGTTTTGGGGGGATACTGCACGACAAAACCCCTGTCACAAACTTCTGATGATTACCCATAGCGAGATGAAAAACAAAAGTTCATATAAACAGGGTCCGGATAACGAACCGTTTCTGAAATTTACGCAGTTAAAAGTGAAGTTTGCAACTAACCGTTCAGGGGGAGGGGGAGGGGGGAGGGCGGATAACGAACCTTTTACTGCAGTACCCGTTTCACCCCCCCTGAATGGTTGTTTAGGTACACCTGAAGTTATTAGCAGGCGCACCTGTTAATAACCAATAAACAGGACGTTATTTCAAGAATTTGTTGTAGCTTCTTCGCATGTCACCTGCCATCCACAGAGTAGAAAATCCAGCTGGTGAAACTTCAATTTTAACTGCGGAAATCTCATAAACGGTTCGTTATCCGAACTATGTTTATATGAACTTTTGTTTTCATCTCGCTGTGGGGAATAGCATCAGAATTTTTTTGACGGGGGTTTAGATATACCCAGTATTTTAAAACTAAAAAAAAAATTAATTATTCATATTAAATGTATTATATAAAATGAGAAAAACATAATGATATTTGCTTTTGATTTTATTCCATTGGAGTTTTTTTTTTTCTATTTTATGACTTTTCCTTTTTATAATTTATTCAACTGAAAAATTATTGCTATGCACCTTTAATGAATATCATAAAATCTAAAAACTAATGTTACCTACTTGTGACTTGAATTGTTAATCAATTTCAAAATTTTATTTGAATGTTTTTATTTTTTATTAAAATTGAAAAATAAGAATCCTATACATGTAATGAATTTCGTAATTTAGAATAGCTAAAATTACTTACTTAGGATTTAACTTGATCTTTTTATTTATTTTATTGTGCTATTTTAAATGTCGATAGTTATACGTATATAGTTAAATCTCTGACTACAATATACTCGTATTTTGAACCGTAGCCTACCAAAAAGATACAAAAGATTTTTTCAATAGTCTCTTTCGTCGGCTACGATTTTTGGATTTTAACAATCAGTGTTTTTTCATTTGTTGGAAACAATGAAGGTTGTATTGTTGCTCGTCACTATGGAAACGGGCACGGAGCAGGAGGATTTAGCATTTTATATATAAGATCAATAGGTTATATTTGATAAGTGTATCTCATTTCTTATTTGTACAACCTGAGTCTCCTCTATGATTTGCAATATTTATAATCTCTTGACAGTTATAATTTTGCAGTTAAAATATATTGAATCCAGTTCTCACAAGTTTGCATTATTATACTTGTAACTTCATTTATATAAAAAACAAACATTTCGCATGCTGTTTCCATTTAGTAACTCGCTCAAGTTTAAGAAATTGCAAAGAATATTATTATATATAATATTCACTTGAATGGAAAGCATACTAATCTCTAAACTTAACCAACGTGTTTGTACATATGTGATTAGGAGTCTTTTTTCCCTTCTTTTTATTCTTTTCTTGTTCTTTATTTATGGTTGGCCTCGTGGGAGCGATATAGAGTTTCTGTTCAGTACTTTTATTACTCTTCATTCTATTTTATGCAAATTCATTGTTATGATTGCTACTCTTGTGTTAAAGGGGGTGAAGCAATTCTTCGTCCCTGGTCTATTCGAGGGAGCTTCTCACCTGCTACATCAGACGACGTCTCAACTCTGCTGTTCCAGGTGAGGTTTGTTAAATATTCCAAATGTCTTCTTGCAAGCTGTGCCGGTTGCCGTCATTCCAGATGATTTCCTTTAATCACTCAGATTGTCTAGTGGGAGAGAAAGGGGTAAAAAACCCACGTGATCGGGCGGTCAGGGTCAGTGGGTTGATCGTTCAGGGACCAGAAAAAGGGAAAGGGAGAAACTCATCAACCTCCTTCACCCCCCTTCCCTCTTTTCCCCTCAGTTATATCAAAAGAAGGGGTTATCGTATCTTTCTCTGTCTGAGTCCGTCACTAGACGTTCACTTCTCTCCTATTCACTCACCTGCGTTTATATTCCTCCATCCCATTTCAACCCCTTTAAACATTTGTTCTTTTTTTCTAAAGTGTTTTTATCAAGAAATATCTTTAAAGCTTAAAGGCACTAAAAGGATTTTGGGTGGCTTGCAAAATCCACGGAAGAAAAAAGTTTTAAATTGTAAAATTAATTTTCAAGTATTCATTCCAGTTGCTTTGTACTATTCGGATAAAAAATAATCTGGTGAAATCAATGAATTTTAATTTAAAGTATTTTAAGATTTTGAAAAGAAAATTTTTATCATGTAATCGATTGCATAACTGAGAGAGAGAGAGAGAGAGAGAGAGAGAGAGAGAGAACAATAAAAAATTCACATTTTCTCTTATATGAAAAAAATTCTCTCCCCATTTGGTCATTGTGCAATGTTCGCTTAGTAAGGAATGTTCGTCACTTAAAAAAAGTATTTTTTTCTCTGTCTCTCCTTTTTTCCCCCCGATCGGTGAGAATTCCAAGCTTCAAACGCCGTCCGTAGCACGCAGAAGGTGGACTAAATCAAAAGAAAAAATGGACCTCGCTATTAAAGATTTTCAAAGAATAAACTACATCCGTATGTATATCATTATTTATTTCCTAATACACAGACCAATCTCACCCTATGTCTTTAAATAACTTATAATTCGCGTCTGAAGGGGAGGGGAAGGGAACAGAATATTAATAGTTACATTTTACACTCATGATATATAGTCATGATGTCTCTCCTCCCCTAAAGATTATATCCTATTCCTTTAAGCAAAAGAGTTCCTAATCTCACTCTCTCCTCCCCCCCTACTCACCGCGTAAACTCAGTTTGTTTCAACCCTTGCCGAACGAAGGCATCTGACAAATTTCTAGCTTCAAGGCATAATGAGGAGGGGGAAAAGGAGGCCTTAACTATTCCGTGGAACCAAGGATTCTTAGAAAAGAGTTCTTCGAGAGGTTAACCATTGTCTCGGCTTTTATTACCAAATCCTATTTAAGGAAGGAGGAAGGATAATGATGAGAGGAGATCAAGACCCTCTAACTATTACCACCTGTTGGAGTGGCTCGTTGAACTGCAAGAATCCCCTTTGGGTTCCACATTCAAATCATTCATCTCCTTTCGGCCTGGCTTTTTGCCTCTGACGGACGGAACCGTTTGCCTCCTTTTTTTTTCCAATTACAAACTCCACTATTTCTTCAATGATATGAATTGCTGTTAACGAAAGGGTTAGCTTAAATTATATAATTTTCAAACTGATCACTGAAAAATTCCAAGTAAAAATTGTCAACTCAATTATTGTTCAAATTTCTTTATATATTTTTCTTCATTCTCGGTTTGTTCTATAATTACGTGTGGCATTATTTCAACAATGGCCACCAGTATCATTGACAGCTACCATCTACTTATCATGTCTTGTTTTTAGGCGTAATCAGAATAATATAGTGCAATACGACTTATTCTATGTATATATAGTTTCATTATTTGTATAAATGACATTAAATTTCGGAATGATAACCAAAATAATTTCGTTAACGCTTAAGAAAAAATGTAAAATCACTAAGGCCTCTGTAGAGAGTTCAAGTAAAGAATGCCATAATTTATTATAGTTTATATAAAAGGAAAACGGAAGTGATTAAATTCATTGGTAAATTTAAAAATAATTTTTCACGCGACAAAAAGATTACAAGTTTCAGAAGACTAGAAATGCTATATAAAATCGGAAGGAAATTGTTAAAAACATTTTTTTATTAGCGAGGAAAATAAATTGCTTTCCGTCATGCCAATTTTTTTTTATTTTACAGTTCATTATTACCGGGAATAACGGAATAACTTTCAGATATTATATCAATCGTTTTCCAATCTATTGGAAAGATTATAATCTATTATAAACAATCGTCAAATAATAATAATAAACTTAATAATAATAATAATAATAATAATAATAATAACAATAATAATTATCATTTCAAAACAAGAATTAAGGAAATAAACTTCTTTTAAAGTATAAAGTATGCCTTACTAACTCTCAACCCCTTTCTGTTCTACCTGGAAGGATTTTGCTTCAATACTAATCACGCAAGGTCCGTGCTTTTAAAAAGCTCTTTTTATAAGCTGAATATTAGAAAAGTCCAAATTAAGTAGAAAGGAAAATGAAAGAAAATATTTCTCTATATTTCATTTTGTTGTGGTCAAAGAGTGTTTCTTTCTACTTAATCATCACTATTCGCATTCCTTTTTGTTTTGGTTTTAATTCCTTCCTTCTTTTATTCTGTTGGGTGTTATTTTTCTTACTACCTATACAGATTTTTATTGTTCCAAGTTGTGATTATTTTCAATTACTATTTTATAGTCCAAATTACTTATGATATTTCAGATGAATGTTAAAGGATAGGTTTTTTGAATAGCTGATATAAGTTGACCATCTTAGTGTGTAAAATGAATCACATGAACTTCAGTTGAAAATAACTTTTCAACAAAATTGTTCTGTTTTATAGCAATGACTTCGTTTGGCGTTAATAAGCAACGGAATATAACGTTGGTAGCGGATATAATCAGAGGTTTTTTTTTGAGCGTGTTGACTGAACGGATCATTTGCATCCTTTTACTTGACTATTTTTACAGCGACAAGCAAAAACTTTCCATGCACGCAGTGGGGCTCGAACCTGTAATTGGATGAATACTGGAATTTTAAATCTATGCTTTCCCAGCACTATCGAGTGCCTGATCGTCTTAGAATCGCAAATTACAGGAAATGCCAATATGTATGGAATTTAATGTAAATAATTTTAGTAATTATGGGAAGTAATTTGTTATACAAATATTAATACTATTATATTTAGCTTCGTCTACAAATACGGAGATAAGGGAAACTTCTTGAATGTCCTGGGGTAGTCATTGCATTTCGAGAAAAAACAAAATTCCTGAATATTAATTAATGCTAATGCTTTAAGAATATTTAATGAGAGCATATTCCATTTTTAAACACTGTTTTTAATATTCCAACTAACCACTGAAAATATTATTTTTCTTAAACACGAAATTTATGCTTTAAAATAATAAATTAAAAACGTTTTTTGAACGTATTCGCTTCTTTAAAAATATCAATCTTGTGTTTTTAGAATTTTAACCAGTTTTACAGGAAAGTTTGTGGAACCATGAGTTTATGGCTCATAATATGCCAGGTACAATATAAGCATTATTGCAATGACGCGCAGTGCATTATTATAAGTTTTTTACTTGAAATTATAATATTTTTAACTATCTGTGTACAAATAAATACAAAACGAAATTGAAACTAAATGATGTGCGCATTGCTTTCCTGTCAAATTTAAATTTCGAAAGATCTTCACTGCCATCTAACGACAGTTATAAGAATTATGAATGAGAATTAGACAAATTCAATTTTTGAATTAGATTAAATGCCAACAAGTTTCATGTTATATATAGTATAAATTTAAACGACTGAAAAACTTTTTAGGCAGATCGGATAAGCCAGCTGCTAATTATGCGTCTAGAAATTGCTTGTTACTCATTCTATTCTTATCTGCAACTTTCAGAAAATAAAGTAATAATGCAAATAAGATTCTCAAGTTCTCATCGCGATTCTTTATTTCGCTTCATGATGTTTCATTCGTTAAACATTAACAATTTTATACTATATTTAGGTTTAATTACGACAAGAAACTTAAGTTATTTTATTTATTATCGCTCAGTTAAACTTAAATTTCAGATTAATATTAAACGGTTTTTTTTGTCTTATATTAAAAAAAAAGTCGAAATTGATTTCATAGATATATCGCAAAAGAATTATAAGGTGTTATTTATTCACTTTAATATTATAATTCCATCCGAGTTCACTTACAAAAAAGGGCGTATTTCTATTGTATTTTTTTAATATTTTTATTTTCAAAAACTGTAGAAAAATTATAAAACAAATTAAACAATGATTAACGCCTTCCATAAATTTACTTGAATGCCGTCATGAAATAGAAGTGAGGTTATAAATTTAGAGCTTATGGTATTGACTTATTTAAAGGGGAAAAAATACGAAGCGTCTGTATTATTAGAAAGGGCGGAACACTTCAGCAGCAGAAAATCCTTCTATTACTAATAATAATGACAGACTAGATCTTTCATCCTATTTACTCTGAAATAAATTTAAGTCATTGAATCATCGGCTGTTAACCTGTGAAATGCTGAAGCCTTAAATCTCAATTACACTTTTTTATTCGCTTTTTGGTCCAGCTTTTTCAAACATTTAATTTATTTTTATTAAGGTTTTTTTTTTCTTCTTATGCAAAGAGAAATTCATTCATGATATTAATGATCTTGTGCATATCTTCTTTTAAAAAGATGGGTTTTATATGGAATTGAATCATGCACATAGCAGATGTGAATATCTTTTTCTCTTTAGTTTTCATAGTGAAAAAAAAATGAAATGTATTTTCAAAAAGCAGTAGTGTTTAAGATTTCATTTGCTCAGCTGTGTAACGAAAGGGAAAAAAAGGAATTCATAGACAACTTAGTTCTATCAAAGTTTATTTAGCATTCACTAGCTCAAACTAAGGGGAGGGGGATGTTCAAATGGAACCGGGTGGGATCATTGACTCCAGGGGTCATATATTTTTTTTCACAACTATTTTTTTCTTCATTGCTCTGCTTTATAATTCCTACCTTTCAGAGAGGACGACAGGTACAGATAGTCTTTTTTTCCCTCCTTCTTCCTTCACTTATCCCTTTCCTTTGAACAATCTCCGTCCGAATTTCTTTCCTCGGCCGATCTTTGCAACAAACGGCCTTTAGAAGTTTCTTGTATCGGCAATTGGTGCAGCAGCTTCTCCGCCATTTGAATACGAATGCTCGGCAGTCCGAAAATAAATCTATTTTATGGTGGGTGAAACAAGGGGGTGAAAGTTTTTTTCGAGACCAACGACTGAACCCTTCTATTCCGTGACGTCACAGGTTTCGCGCCCTTGTCAGCCCCGATTCCCAAGGATGTCTGGGAAATGGAGACCCAGCGAAATTGCATTGTAAATATTTTGGAAGAAATGGATGCGTCCCTGCACAACAGGTTCGACAGCCAGCGAAAGCATAGTGGCTCCACCAAGCGTTGAAAGATGAGGAGAGGAGAGAGAGAAGGCATAGATATATAAAAAAAAGCCTTATCAGAGTGAGTGGTGGAGAAAAAAATGAAAGGATTGAGCGACTTTTTCTCCCATGGTCAAAAGGGGTAAGGGAGGGAGAAAAAAAACACTGAGCCTAAAAACAGGGTCTTCATCCACACTGGACGAGAAAAAACTAGGTCACTCCTTTGGGTCTTAAAATGTTTTTTGCATTTCCCCCCTCCCTCCTCAAGCTACTCTTACGTTGACTGGAGCCAAGTTCTCATTGAGCCTCTGTCGTTCTGTTGTTGATGCTTTCATTCCCAGACAAGTAAAGAGGCGCAACCATTGATTAAATTAACGTGAAAAAAAATTACAAATTGAAGATAATTTAATAAATTTATATACCAACTCCTTGTGTTATAATTATAAATTCCAATAATAATTAAAGAATTGTAATTCTCTTCAAGAAAATTAACAATAATTAACGGAGTGCTTAAAAAACGTGATTTTAAAAGCTTCTGAATGAGCAAGGTAATTTCACATGCACTTACAGGTGTTTCAAGACCCTATTAAATTAAAACTGCTGGGCTGCACGTGATGTAATTTTAATGACAGGCTCATTAGACCTGTTCATTTCCAAAGTGTCTAACAATATTAAGAATGGGATCCTAAGGTAGAGATTTTCCCCCTTATTCCTTTTTTTTACTTTAATATATTTCTCCCCCTTTCCTATAAGGGGTAATAGGGACGAAGGAACCCAAGCGTGTTACTATATTATTGGCTGTTCTTTGAAAGGACCTCAGAAGGTGCGTCTCGTACTAAGACGATGTCATCGGACTTTGGCAGCCCTGGTCGTGATCTTGGGAGCAAAAGGGTGAGAAGGGTTTCATGTTAGGGTTGAAGAACAAGGAGGGAAGGAGTCACCAACCCATCCTCGGGAGAAATCAGCGGACATTTTTTTTCCCTCATCTCTTATCGTAAGTTTTTTTTTTCCTTACCCTCACCCTGGCAATGACCGTCGTTGGAGTTGCGGGGCTATAAGGGGTTAAACGAAAGATGAAGGGGATGAAGAAATATTTCAGAGGGTAAGGAAGGATTATGATCAAAAGGGACCCTCTTCCCACGGGTTCACCAAAAACCAGTGAGAGAAGGGTTTGGTAAAAAGGGTCCCTGGACCTGTCTGGGGCTCCCAATTCTTGGTCATAGGACACTCCCCCGCATCTCGTCCGAGCTTTTGATAATGACACAGAAGGGGCTCCCGAAACACCTTGTCCTAGCCTAAGATTTCCAAGAAATCCTATCTTGCAGGAAAAAGAGAAAGAAAGAGAATGGGTTGAAGAAAAAAACAGCTATTTGGAATGATAATGATAATGATATTAAATCGAAAGTAATAAAACAAAAAGGAATGCAATTTTGACATTCACACTTGTAAATGATAACTGACAGATAAAGATAATCCTAAATCAATAAATAGTTCGTTGCAATGAACCTGTGGCATATATTAAATAGTGGCCTTTTAGCAGTTGTTCTACATAAAGAATTAGTGTAGAACAATAAAAATTGTTGATACATGAAATCAAGATATCAAACTAGAGAAAAAGTTTGAAAACTTTGCATGTCACATTTTCCTCACATATACAAGGTGATTCTGAAAAAGTGTGTATAACTGTAAACAATGACAGAGGTGACCAGAATGAACATTTTCTTCTAATGCAATGTGGGTTGGAATTTGAACGCTAACTGAGATATGAAGAGAAATAAAAATGCCGCCGCCAAGATCAACAAATTAACAAACTCAGGTTCTGCAACGCCTAGAATAATGACTTTTGGAGAAATAATAGGGTACATAAAACTGTGCATACCGTTAAAGTTTGGTCGAATTCTAACGAGTAGTTTCCGAGTTATGCACTCAAAATCGTAACACATGCTGGTTAGTATTCGCATGTGAGCACTCTTACGATTTTGAATGCGTGACTCGGAAACTACTCGTTGGAATATGATCAAATTTTAAGGGCATACGCGGTTTTATGTACACTATTATTCCTCCAAAATTCGTTATTCTAGGCGTTGCAGAACCTGAGTTATTAATTTGTTGATTTTGGTAGCGGCATTTTTATTTCTGTTCATATCTCAGTTAGCGTTCAAATTCGGACCCACATTGTATATTAAAAGTTGTACACACTTTTTCAGAATCACCCTGTATAATAAGGAACTTGAATTTATATTCGTTATTGTTCACTGTACCGGTGCTTCTGACAATGATTTAAGCCTTACTATATTATCTTTTTCGAGATGTTTAGACTTTTGCAAAGTCAGTGATAAACTTCACGAATTATATTAAATGACAAAACTATCAAGGCTGCCTAACAACTATAAATTCTAAACCATTTATAAACATGGTTTCACGTTATTGTAATTCAGATAGACACAATGTAAAGAAGTGATAAGCTCCATGTTTTGTTTGTTTGTTTGTTTTTTGTTTGGTTGGTTTTTTTGTTTGTTTTACTTAAACCACTATGAAAATCATCGGCACAAATAGGATTTTTTTTCTGGTAAAATGTGTGGGAAGGAAAATTTAATTACAATATATTGAATTCTTGTTTTATAAATGGCATTCTTTGTTAAATTTACGTATAGATAATAGAAAACAGTTGCCTATATTCCTAACCTCAAATAATATTTTCCTGAAATCACGAACTATCAGTTGGATACAGAAGTGTTCTGAATACTCCTTATTAATATCATTTGCCAGCAATAATTCAGGCTAGCTGTTTCCGCGACTTTATTCACGTGGAATTTTGAAATTGTTGATTTCTTAAAGGTCAATTTTTTATGATTTCTTATTATTCTGTATTGGTAATTAGCAAGTTTAGAATAAGTCAGTTTTTGATATGAATTTTTACTGTACAAATTCTAAGCTTTTTCATGTGTTCATTTATTGTATATTGACATTCACCTAATGCAAAATTTCATCATAAAAGAGCCCGAGCAACGCCGGGGATATCAGCTAATATGTATTATATTAGCTTTAAAGATGCCCTAAACATAAACGCATCAATTTCATTTAAAAGGCAAAATAAATAATTAACAACATAGGCATTAATTAAAAATAATGAAAATGTATATTATATTCGAATTCTGTCCGGAAAGTCTTCAGCCATATAAGTCTCGTAACATGAATAATGTTGGGCCCTCAACCTTCTCAAGTATGTTGCTTGTTGCAGCCGTCCAGTACGTGGATCACATTCAACCGTTTCTCGGCTATCTTTGGAGCATTTGTTCCGCACTTTTCTTTGCACTGCACTCATTGCATCGTCCCCTAAAGTATTAAGAATAATATCCGGAAAATGTACTCGTTCTCTACTTTGTTATTTAAAGTATCGGACACATATTTTCAAGCTGCAACCATGATTTAATGATGTAATGAAAATTGTTACAACAAAAACTTATGTAATGTTGAACCTCGGGTTTGTTTTTATTTCGACCTCTACTCTTCTAGGAAGACTTTCCACTAGATTTTGGTGAAGATTTTGGGAAATTTGTTCCACTTTTTCAAAATGCGTTGATGAGCTTAGTCACAGATGGTAGGCAACATAGTCTAGCCCGTTGTCGTCACTCCTATTTATTTGACAGTCTATTCACACATGAATATAGAGAATGCCCGTTGAATGCTACAAGCAGGATTGTATTGTGCCAGCTGTTAATTTGGTGGTGGTAGCAATATGATGTGTAGCTATTTTCTCTTGGAATGGCTTGAATCGTTGGGTTCATATGGATTCCCGCGGCTTACCTGGACATTCAGTACTGCCTAGATTTTGGAGCAAAGATCCCATCCACAACGTGTGTAACTGGGTGGTTCGATGAATGGGCAGAAAAGAATCTGAGTGCAGACCACAACCCAATAGAATACTTTTCAGATAAATTAGAACGTTAGTTTTAGGCCCTCCCAAATGGTCCAATATAAACGTCTATGTTGGCATTTGCTTTAAATGATGATATAATTCCAGCTGTAAAATTCTAGTAACTTGTGGAAAGTCTTTCTAAATGAATAGAGACCACGAGAGCTGCAAAATATGTCAGGATGTTCTATTGGAATTATAAAATTTTAATTTCATTTAACTGTTTTACTTGTCCAGTAACTACATTTTCATGAAAATCTCTCATGAATTTAAAAGAAACAAATGACCACTTTAGTTTCATGAAAAAATGTAACACAATTTTGGATCACCCGGTATTAAACATATATACAGGGTGTTCTCGAATAAGGTGTACAAACCTGGGGGGGGGGGGTGATAGAGGTATCAAATCTAAGAAACATTTCCCTCTTTCAATTTTTTCTCTAGAGCATTGTTTTCGAGATAAGAAATGTCGAAATCCTATCTGCAGAAAACAGTTGTTTGGATAGATACTGTTCGGGTATCAAGAGAAGACCTCCGAGTTGCACCAGTGGGATCCGATGAAGAACCAGAATCTCCGTAGCTGCGGACCAGATTCGCGAAGAACCAGGAATTTTTGAACGATTACGTCAGTCCATGCGGGGACGTAGTGAAGCATGCATTCAAGCCAGAGGGAGTCGATTTGAACACTTATTCTAAACATTTACATGTTTCATAAAAACAAGTCACATTATTGTACTGTATGCAATGTGTTTTTGTTCTTTTTATTACATAATTGACCATGATTTTGACGTGTTCCAGAAGCACGGGTTGAGTGGCATATTACGTGTACGCGACGTCCAACATTTTTTATCTCAAAAACAATGCCCCAGAGAAAAAAATGAAAGAGGGAAATGTTGCTTAGAATTGATCCCTCTATCACTCCCCCCCCCCAAGTTCGCATACGTTATTCGAGAACACCCTATATACACTGAAGATCCAAAATATTATGACCACCTACTCATTAACCCTTTGCGCCTCCTTTGGCCTGTAAAACAGCTGCAACACGCCTTGGCATGGACGCCACAAATTCCTGGTAGATGACTCGAGACAGGTTGTACCAAATGTCTAAGCAGCGGTCACGCAACGTCGAGATATTCCGACATGGTGATGTTTGAGCTCTGAGCTGCCACTCCATGACATCCCAAATGTGCTCTATCGGATTGAGATCCGGCAAGTTAGGTGGCCAGGACATTAATTGGAATTCATCCAACACAATTCGAGCCTGGTGACATGGAAGATTCCATTTCCAGTTGGGAAGACAGACGCCATGTAAGGTGCAACTGATCCGCAATGATGTTCAGATAGTCCGCAGCTTTCATGGTCCATTCTACCACAACTACGGCTTCCAGAGCCACCCATGAGAACGTCCCCCAAAGCATAATACCGCCACCACCAGCCTGTGTATATAGGGGGGAAGCAACTGTTCGCTTGGAAGTCGGCGTACCCTGACACGACCATCGACGTGATGAATAAGAAATCGTGATTCATCCGACCAGGCAACTCTTCCACTTATCCATGGTTCAGTCTCGATGCTCCCTGGCCCACTGTAGGCGTAGTTGACAATGACGCTTGGTCAACAGAGGCACACGAGCGAGACGTCCGCTGCACAGTCCCATATCCAACTGTGTGCGCTGAACTGTGTGTTCCGAAACACATGCACTTTGATCTGCATTTTATTGGGCTGACAGCTGAGCCACTGTCTGGCGCCGATCTTCCTGTCCAAGCGGGACAGTCTCCGACGTCCTTTTTCTTTGATGACACGTGGGCATCCAACACTTTGGCGTCTACTGCTGGTTTCACCGTCATTTATCGACTTTGCATAAATACTAACAACGGCAGATCGTGAACAACCTCCCAGCCTTGCAGTTTCGGAGATACTCGTTCCGAGTCTTCGGGCCATTACAATCTGTCCTCTATCAAATTCGCTTAGATCAGCAGCCTTTCCCGTCACTCGCAAAATTAAGTGCAAGACTGATTCCTTATCTTCTCCAGCAGCACTTAAATACCATTCCCACTTAATTATGTGCCCTCCACGTGATCCAGACGAGTTATTCACTAATGTGGTGATGGTCATAAAATTTTGGCTCTCCAGTGTATACGTATATTAAATAGTGCAAAATATATATTTTAAACTATAAATGCTTTTCCTGATTAATTTATGTCTAATTTTGAGGGAAAAAGAAGGTTTTTTGAATTTCCTTCTAAAACTTGCATTATTTAGATAATATTAGTTGATATGCCCGGCGTTGATCGGTCTGTTTGTTTGATGAAATTCATATCTTTATTTGAATATGAATAAGAATACATGATAAATCCTTAGAGTTAATAAAGTAAATATTCACTTTGGAAAAACGAAAAGAATTCTTTAAAATGCTTGCACTGGAATTTTGTGTCCGATTGGGTTTGCCCAAGAAAATTCGACATTTCATCCTTAACATTTTAGAATATCAAAGAAAGGCTCCTATGAGTATTGAATTATTTCTGTCTAAATTTTAAAAAAATACTTCACAGATGGATTGAGAGAGTTCAGGAACTCTGCTTACAGCCTCACCAACATGTAACCGTTTCAAGAGTTTTGTTCAGTTATAGTGAGTGGATTCATGTCTTGAATGTGGTTGTTCATACTGACAAAATCAGTTTTAGCATCCAAAATCGCGCTCTCACACAATCAGTTGAGATCTTTATAATTTAAATATGGTTAGATAAACAATATCTATAACTTCTCTAAAGGAAGTTACTACA
This sequence comes from Rhysida immarginata, assembly GCA_023313115.1. Lineage (NCBI taxonomy): Eukaryota > Metazoa > Arthropoda > Chilopoda > Scolopendromorpha > Scolopendridae > Rhysida > Rhysida immarginata. The sequence goes on from JAHWFO010056890.1 coordinate 730,119, forward strand.
TTACAAAAACCATATGAAAAATGAATTTTCTCTGGTGTGTGAAGAGTTTGCTCCAAAAACAACAAGGTTGCCACCTGGCGACAAATGCGCGAAAAAACTTGCAGGAATCAAGTGTAATCATTAACACGTATGGAAAAGAAATTGGACTTGGATTTGGGAAAATAAAAGAAAATGATTCCTTTATACTGAGTAATTTGAGTAAAAGAAAGGATTAATATGTGAAAATGTTATTTGATTTCCGCGAAAGATAAGAAGGAATTAAAATATTAGCTTCTTTTAACGTAAAACTAATGTTAATCAATGTTAGCTCTTTTTCGCTTCTTATATCAACTGTTACCTATTCAAAAAAATGTTTAATCTGATGATGAGAAATAGTCTTGAAAACGTTAATTTATTCCTGTTCTTAATTTTCCTGTTCTGTGTAAACTATTTTTCTTCAATTTACTTCTATCATTTGGATCACCTTCTTCAAGATTTATTAACTGTATTTTGTTACCATCATTTTTGATCATCTTCGATCTTTTTCAAGTTTAAGTTCAATAGTTTATTGTATTACTATTATCACCATCTTCTCCCATAATCTTCAAAAGATTGCATCGTTTTCATCAAGTTTATTTCCATCTATCCACAAGACAGTTTTTCAAGATTGGTGACGTTATATTTATTTTATATTTTTATATATGTTAGTTTACGTTTTTTTTTCACATTAAAAGGAGAATATTAATATTTTAATTTAATGTTACTCAAACATCAAATAAAATAGAAATAAAAGTTAAAAAAAGCAATTATAGGAGTTTATTAAGAAAAGGATTAAAAAATTTTATATTAAATATTAAATCAAAATTCTATTAAAGATCTCAATAGCTAGAAATTATATTTCTAGTGTTTGTAAATTTAAAATTGGAGATTTTAGGTACAAACTCGTCTGTGCAGTTATCCACTTCATTAATAAAGAAAGAGGTAAGTCAAAAATTAATTTTCTCCTTTAATGGAAAAATTCATCAAAAAGAAAGTACAGAGAGAGGAAGGAAGTTTATTATCTGATATTTTAACTTACAAGTAAATGAAAAATAAGATTCTAACTCATTTATCTAAAAATTAAGAGAACAAACTAGAGAAAGTCTCACTGCTGACTGAAGAAAATTTTTCTAGATGTTGTCAAAGACATAAAATGTGTATTTTCTAGAACCCGATGTAAAAATCCACGGTTTCTTTTTTTTCCTACAGATTAAAATTAAAAAATGATTATTAGAAGCCCTTTTTAAGATTTTATGAGCTGCAGCCATACACACAACAACTGTTGTGAGAATGCCTAGACGAAGCCATTTCAACTAAATTCGCTAATTATAATTATCTGGAAGTACGAGCTTCCTAGAAAGTTTAAGCAGATTCTCAGAATATTAAAAAATTCCCTTTCAAATGTTTTTCTGCAGATAGAAGCATTTAAAACAGATGATAGACACGGATTCAACCTGTCCCGAGCATGCATTCCTGCGCCTACGCTGAGAATGCTTTCCCGTATATTCTGTTCAAAAAACGCCACCAGTTAGCGTTCTGCACAGCTCCTCACTAAAGTCACTCTTACGAGGAGCATAGAGTGACTTTACTCCTCACACTCTATTAGCTCATTAGGGAAAGTATTTTTACTTTTTCAGCAAAAGCTTGAACAGCTACACGCCCTAGAAGTTGTATATTCTCTCTTTTTTTTTTTAGAATAATTTCTTATATCTTTCCAAAGATTTTAATAAAAAAAAATAAATAATAATGATTTATTTATTTATTTATCTATTACTGTTTATAACTTTTTATTTATTACTTTTTATTCATTGATTTATTTATTCCCCTTAAAACGTGAATCATTCAGGCAAGCATCGCAGCTAACGAAAAATTACCTGAAAATTTTGAAAATTACCTGATCTTCTTGATCGAAGCAACAATGTACCTTCGCTGTTTCCTTCTTGGATTTCAGCAATCAGTATTTTTTCGTTTGTTGGGAATAATGAAGGTTACATTGTTGCTTTGCGTTTCCCTTCGCCATCTCTTGAGCGCTTCGATAGTTTAGCATTACATCTCCACCGTAACCTTGACCTCGGATCAATTTGACCTGCCTAAAACCTTGCCAGAGTCAACCTGAATTACCATGGAAAATTTCATCAAGATTGGTCTAGCTATTTTGGAATGTATAGCGAACAGTTAGACAGAGACATACATACGGAGAATTTTTTTAAAGTTTTTTTGAGGTTTCCATTAACATTGAAGTAAACTAAGTGATAGATAAAAAAAATTCATGAATTTTATTTTTGAACATTAAAAAAAAAGTTGCTTCAAAATGCGGTCTCACAGACAGCGTGCCACCATCCGCGTTACAAACACCCGCACCACCCCTAGAGTGTTAAAAGATAATTTGATTAATTACATAAACTACAAACAATTTATCTGGTCTCAATCGATTCAGTTTAATTGATGTGACTATAAATTTCATATTAAATATCACGTAAATGAGCTGTGATCTTAAATCTAAAGCTGAATTGACCTACATGAGTTCAACATGTGTGTCCTCGTTGAACTTAGAAGACTTATTATATGCTGAAAAGCATATATTGGTTTCGCTCTGTTTGTGTGTCTGTCTGTCCGTCCGTCTGTATGTCCGACGATTACTCGAGAACGCTTTAACTTTTTTAAATTCTGCTTTCGCTCTTCGATAGAGACACTTCCTGAGCTCACCTGATTAGTTTGTGATTGAAATCGGTCTAACAGTCACGTGACTATTGACACCCAAACCCCCCCATTAAATTTTTTTATTGGCAATATACGGCATGTAATATGTCATCCGAACGAGAATGATGAGCACAAGATGAATATGTCATTCTTTTCGATTTTCGAAATGCTACGTCCGAGAAAATGACCCCCAAAAAGTACTTCAATGATCCCTTATTATGAGCTTTAGCTAAAGCTATATATAAGAATACAAGCTTAATCAGTACCATTATGTGCACGGCCAGCCATCGTTTGCACGAAAACAAGAAAATGGAAGAACTTAACTGCGATATATCAACTTTTGATGAGCTCTCGTGCACGTGCACTAATGATAAGAATATGAACTTAGGGCATGTAATATATCAATCGAATCCTACTGACGAGTCATAAGTGAATATAATGTTACTTTTTGTTTATCATTTAAGCATTGTTGATGGCAGCTTGGAGCACGTGCCTGTTATGAAGATTTCTTGATGCACGTGCTCATTTCATTTTAAAATTCAGTGCTGTTAGGCCTATTGTTAAATGTGTTGATTAATGTTAGGGCGATTGTTAAAAATGGCTAATTAATGTTAGGCCTATTGTTAAAATGGCTAATTAATGTTACGCCTATAGTTAAAAATGGCTAATTAATGTTAGGCCTATTGTGAAAATGGCTAATTGATGTTAGACCTATAGTTAAAAATGGCTAATTAATGTTAGGCCTATAGTCAAAAATGGCTAATTAATGTTAGACCTATAGTTAAAAATGGCTAATTAATGTTAGGCCTATAGTTAAAAATGGCTAATTAATGTTAGGCCTATTGTTAAAAATGGCTAATTAATGTTAGGCCTATTGTTAAAAATGGCTAATTAATGTTAGGCCTATAGTCAAAAATGGCTAATTAATGTTAGGCCTACAGTTAAAATGACTGAATAATGTTAGGCCTATTGTGAAAAATGGCTAATTTATGTTAGGCCTATAGTAAAAAAATGACTAATTAATATTAGGCCTATTGTTAAAATAGCTAATTGAAGTTAGGCCTATATTTAAAAATGGTGTGAATGCGTTTTGAATCAAAGATATTTCCACTGTTTATTTAAACCAAGTGCAAGTAAACGTGAGATATTCAAATTTAAAATTATATCTGCGTCACAGCTAAAGCTCCTTGGAATGCTTAAAAGATTTTTCCCGACGGTGCTTTGAAACAATGATTTTTCTCTGCTGACGTTTATGGTAACTTTGATCTAGCAGTGGAAAGAACATAGGCCCAGTAGTTTAAAACATTTAACATTAGACGTGCGAGAATTTCATTTCTCATTTCGCGCGTTTGGAAAGATTCGTGTGAGCGCTGCAATCGAATACGTAAATTTACATGCAGTTTTCGCCATTGCTCTATATAAAAATATTACTGTATATAATACTAAACAACAAATTTTTATAGTCTACTTTTCAGCATATTTGAAAATCGTTTTACGAGTTATATTCTTGTTATTGCATAAACTTATCAAAATCATCTCGGCAGGCCTTACTATGCCAAGATGTTAAAATTCGACATTAAATTTCGATATTTTAATCGTTTTTGTACGACTATAAATTAGACCGTTGGAAAGAGGAAATCCCAAAGTTCTTGCGTCTTAATTTAGTTTCATAGTACGAGTCGTATATATAAAAACACTCTTGGTAAAATCATTGGAATCGCATTCAGTGTTAAATAATATGAATAAGGGAGTAGCGTTCGATGACAGCAGAGACGCAGTCCCTTAAATTCTGGTCACGTAAAAATAATTAAATAGCATATACATTATGGATTAACTTCTCGGAACACCAATTTCGCCGTGTGATGGCGTGGATTGGGTATAACAGTTTGGAGTAACTGCTGACTTTGCAGAGGATAAATCAAACTACTTAATCCAAGTGCTGACGCACCATTAAACTGCACAAACTACATGGTGCGTTTGAAAGCTTTGTGCCATTCGTGTGCTTCGCGGAGATCGTCTCAGAAAATCAAGCCACCTGCCAAGTATGAAATTCGTTTCTGCTAATTATACGTTCCCTTCTCCCTTGTTCATTTTCTCTGACAAGAGAATACAACAATATCCAGTGCAACCTAGTGAAACTACGCAGAGACGTAGCGTAAGATGTGTAGTTCATATACCAGAAAGCATCTTTGCTAATGTTTCCTTGATTTTTTTTAATTGGAACTTACTTTCCAGATAATACTCATATAGGCTACTCGTATTTGGATTAATTCCTCCTTTTCCTGCAACTCTCGACGAGCTAAGTCAATGAATCACATGGCGCTATCGCAAATGGTCTCGGGCATGTCTGTGCATAATGGAATGAAAAAAAAACAACAAAAAATATCTATATATAAATACGGCAACACGTTTTTTGTTATGCACTCTTACCTGTGTTAACGAGGACGAATACGCATGAAACTTATATTATTGGAAAGTTCCTGTGCTCTAGATGTACCAATATATTTTGCTTGCGTATTTGTTCACTTAACACAGGTAAAAAGCGTTTCAAAAAAGGTAGCATTAAGGAACAGGTTACGAACCATATTGCGTTTTTCATTGCTTTTATTTAATAATAAATATCAAACTAACTCAAATCATTGTTGATGTTCATTTGAAAGAATTTTAATTGTTGTGTTGTTGATGTTCATTTGAAAGCATTAGAAAACCGTATAACAAATACTCTGCAGCTTTTGAAAGTCAATGAACTGATTTCAGAACCTGAAGGTCCCCAAGTATAATATAGTACAGTATCTCATAGAAACAACTGCTTAAAAATTGTTATTAACCAACTATTCAAAATATTTCTATAATTAGTAGGTAAGCATTTTATGTATTTTTCATACACTTTGAAAGTAATAGTTTTAGTTAAAAATAAAATAAATACCAATTTTGAAGTTTTTGATTTTTATTATTTTTTAAAAATTTTGTTAACACTCTTTCTTTAGGAGGTTTATCAGGCCTTCCGTCTAGGAGGTAACAAAAAAGTTGTCGATTTTTGGTCAAAACAGACCGTAATTTTCCACAGTGGGACGGGGGGAGAGACGCAGAGATACGGAGGGACAATTTAGCTTAAATATAAATATTATATTTAGATAATAATTCAATAGATATATTAAAAGATACCTTTAGATTGCTTTAAATATTATCTCGAGAAATTTTCAAAGTTATCAATGCGGTGAAATAAATCGGGAGTGCCAGAAATATCTAGCAAAGCATTTTGGATATTTATTGTGTTATCTATTTTTCATTCTTCAAAGTTTATTAATAAGCAAGATTAAGGCTAGAACAATTACACATATACTTTTTTCCCTCAGAAATGTGATCGAATTTCGATCATTGGGGGATCCTAGGAAATAAAAACACATTGAACATTTATGAAATAATGTCGATGCTCATTTTGTGTTTGATTACAAGAAATAAATCGACTAAGTTTATGGGTAGATATTTAATAATTTAATTTTATTTTAGGTAAATAATTGAATTATCCACGTCAAGCTTTTGCCCACGGAGGGGTGGGGGATAAAATTGACTTCAGGTTTGTCTGCCATATGAAAGTCACATGGAACGAAACTGACTAATGAAATACATAACGTGTTTTGCTCTAAAACCTATCTGTGTGCCATCTGAATACAGTGGTGTTCATTATTTTCTGTTCGTAACCAGCAATGGTTTTAATCACAATTCTTTGCAAAAGTAAACCACAATTCTCTGCATGCAAGACTAATATTTTTTGGTTACCACGGTAACATAGCGTTTCCTTTTGTGGTTGTGCTGTGGACAATTTTAGTTATTCATCAGTTGCCTGTTATTCTTTGAGCCCAGCTTTCCTTTTTACTCGTAATTACAAAGAAAAATATTATAGCTATAAGGTTGGAAATGGTTGTCTAGTCAAAATAAATCTTATCCCTTAAATAAAATCTTGTAAACATTCCAAGTAGGAGCTTTAGCAGTGAAGGAGAAATACTTTTATACATTTATTAAAAAAATTAATCCTTCCTTCCCCTTCCTCCGGGTGGGTAAGGCAAGTAGCAGATCCTGAAGTCATCTATTTTCACCACATTATTATGCACTTTTTACTTCTCCCCAAGTTTTTTAATCAAAAATTAATTTTCTTGAACGTAATATGTAGAAAATGTAAAAAAGCTCGTATTTTCTTTCCTTTCTCATCATTTCCAAACGTATGATATATCACAAGCCATATGTTGCCATAGTTCTAAGGACCAAGTGACTGCCACCCCCGCAAATCCGAACCCACTGGAACAATTGGGCTTAAACTTCATGGTAATGTAGATCTTGCCTAGAGGAATCTGGATACTGGATTTTACGCCTTTACGTACCTAAATAGCACAAAGATATGTTGCCCTCTCCGAATCCCACCCCGGTAATTCCGACCCCCGTATACCAATCAAAACCAAACTGAATAGTGCAGATGGACATGCCCACAGTAAGCAACATTCCGAATTCCAACCTTCTACCTCAAAAAAATGTAGAAATTATGAAGGGGACGGACTGACATTATAAAATCAGTAAGTAGCTCCATTCTTATTCTACTTACGAGGGTCAGTCAAATGAAAACCGGAAATTTTTTTTTTACAGCTCCTTTATTACAGACAGAGTTGGTACACTATTTTTCAATGTAGTCCCCATCTTTTCCGCCACCGAGTCGGGGAGGCATGGTTAACTCGGGAAAAAAAAAATCTTCATATAATGGAGATCTTGCTTATAGGAATCTGCATACTGAATCTCACTCCTTTATATGCATAAATACACCTATACCTTTTGGTCCCCTCTAATTTTCACCCCCAAAAGTCCGACCTTATTGGGCTAATCAAAGCCAAACTAAATAGTGAAGGTGCACATGCTCATAGTAAGCTACATTCCGAATTTTAACCTTCTACCTCAAAAAATGTAGAAATTATGAAGGGTGATTCAAATCGAGTGTAAAATAAAACCAATAAATAGCTCCATTTTTCCGCTACTTAATAATAAGCTTATATATTATGAGCACTTGAGTAATCGCGCGTCGACAAAGCGATTTCACGTGCGCGCGCCGACGTCAATAATGCTTAAACGATGAACAGAAAGTAACAATATATGCCTTTTTGACAAATCGATTGTTATTTGACATGCCAGTACCTTTGAATTCTTTACACTCACTGTTTTAGCACATGAATTCGACTTGAATGAGTCCACGAAAAATCCTGAAAAGTTGATACGGCCGTGGTAAGACTTTGCTGGTCATATTTCTGAAAACAGAATTTGAAAAAGTTAAACAGTTTTCAAGTTATCGTGCAAACGGCGGCCGGACGGACGGACAGCCGGATAAACGTACAGACCAAGGGCGCATTCTTATAAGTAGCTTTTATGCTAAAGCACCTAATAAAGGGGGGTAGGGGGGTAGGAAGGGTACAAGTTCATGTTTTTTCTATTTTACTGAAACACTCAACAAAATAATTTTATGTTCGCTAAATGCTAATTATTAACTTATTTAATTACTTCATGGTAGCCCCAATCTCATTATTCCTATCCTTATTTAAATAGCTCCATCTACTACAAATACTAAATAATTTTAATGTGTATGATTTAATGGCACATGTTTTTTGTATTTTTAGAATTATTCTTAAATTTTAAATTTTTAATTGGAAATAAAGTAATATAGAAAATAAGAATAACTAGATACAGTACTTTTTTAACTGAAATGGGTGATACGTATTGGATACTTAAGAATTTTTAATAATCTATACAACCCGCAGGTTGTCCCCCAACAGGCCAAAGCCCAACACAGACAAAGCGGGAGAAACACAAACATCTATTCCCCAAGCGGGATTCGAACCCGCGATTTGCTGGTTGCGAGAGCAATAAGACTTGCTGCACGTGAATACGTATTGAATACGTACTTATGAATTTTGTTCATACGTTTCACGCTTTTACTGATAATTCCTGCTTTTTTTTTTTCAACATTTCCAATTTAATCTTTAATCCAATGATTTGTTGGGAACTTTTTTAAAGAAATCTTTTCATTTTCAGATGGAGTTTAGCCAGTTTTATGTGGGAAAATAGAAATTGCTTCAAGGGGAACTTTACTCGAAAATTAGGCTCTGTCGCCATCTGTTGTCAATAATTTGTATGTAACTGGTTTTATTCTTGCCGCATATCTAATGCGTATGCTTACCCTTCTTACTTGATTAGCTTCTTTCATCCATGATTAATCCTAGCTGTTGCTGTTTCATCTATTGTTCCATTTTCCATTTTAAAAAATATATGTCAGTAAAAACTTCATTTTTGGAGAAATGATAATAATGCCAGCCAGCCACCCGCAACTGGTGGTAACGAATAAGACATTAAAACAATGCCCTCCGAAAAATGAAGTCGATACCAATGGAAATAATCTTCGCATGATGAGCCCAAGCCCAGCTTCCAGAAAATTGAAATCTTTGCACGGAAGAAGAAAAGGAATGGTGCAAAAGTTCATTTTATCAAGCGTTTTCAGCAATATTACCTTCTATCGAAATGAAAATAATGTTAAATTTCCATTTTCATTATGTACATGTACCGTCAAACATAAAGTTTAATTAAATTTTGTTCCAAATTTATTAAATAATAGTTATTAATTAAAAATACAAAATGAATAAAAAATAAGATATAATAAACAAAAATAATAAAAATAATTAAAAAATAATAGATAAAATCAAAATCAAAATAAAAAGCTGACGTTTCGGATAGAGACTATCCTTTATCAAAGCAAAAAGGACTAAATATATATCCGTTCATTCCAAATTTATTGGGCGACAAATTCTGAATGCACAATTTCTACTCATCATAAACCATAAATGCCAAAGAAAAACAATCCTACAACAAAAATTTTTAAAAAATATCCCAGAGTCATTACATTTCGGATTCTTTCACTTAGCATTTGATTTTACGCTGGTTCTCTAAAAGTTAGCCTAGTAGGTTGTAAATTGAGCAGGAAAAGAAATGCATATATGAAAATAGACATGTTGAAAGAAAGGACGTCGTTGTATTGATAGTCAAAAATGTGCAAAAAATGTTAATAGAAGTACAACGAAAAATACACTGAAGAGCCAAAACATTATGACCATCACTACATTGGTGAATGAACTCGTCTGAATCACGTGGAGGGCACGTAATTTAGTAGAAATGGTATTTAACTTCTGCTGGAGAAAGTCAGGAATCAGTCTTGCACTTAATTTTGCGAGTGATCGGAAAGGCTGCTGATCTAAGCTAATTTGATAGAGGGCAGATTGTAATGGCCCGAAGACTCGAAACGAGTACATGTATCTCCGAAACTGCAAGACTGGTAGGTTGTTCACGATCTTCCGTTGTTAGTAATGCAAAATGGGTAAATGACCATGAAACCAGCAGTAGACGCCAAGGTGTTGGACGCCCGCGTGTTATCAAAGAAAAAGGACATCGCAGACTATAACAAGACCGGCGCCAGACAGTGGCTCAGCTGACAGCCCCAATGCAATGCAGGTCCAAGTGAAAATATTTCGGAACACACAGTTCAGCGGACATTACTGGATATGGGACTGCGCAGCAGACGTCCCACTCGTATGCCTTTGTTGATCAAGCTCCATTGTCAACTACGCCTACAGTGGGCCCGGGAACATGGAGACTGGACCATGGATAAGTGGAAGAAAATTGCCTGGTCGGATGAATCACGATTTCTTATTCATCACGCCAATGGTCTTGTTAGGCTACGCTGACTTACAGGCGAACAATTGCTCCCCCCTGTACAGCAGGCCATACACAGGCTGGTGGTGGCGGTATTATGCTTTGGGGACGTTCTCATGGGTGGCTCTGGGACCCGTAGTTGTGGAAGAACGGACCATGAAAGCTGCGAGCTATCTGAACATCATTTCGGACCAGTTGCACCCGTACTGGAAATGTAATCATCCAGCTGTCTGTCTTCCCAACTGGAAATGGAATCTTCCAGCTAGACAACGCCCCATGTCACAAGGCTCGAATTGTTTTAGAGTGGTTCGAGGAGCATAAGGATGAATTCTAAGTAATGTCCTGGCTACCTAACTCGCTGGATCTTTTTCCGATAGAGCACATTTGGGATGTCATGGAGTGGCAGCTCAGAGCTCAAACATCACCATGTCGGAATATCTCGATTTGCGTGATCGCTGCTTAGACATTTGGTACAACCTGTCTCCAGTCATCTACCAAGAACTTGTGGCATCCATGCCAAGGCGAGTTGTAGCTGTTTTTCAGGCCAAAGGTGGTGCATGCGTTATTCTTAGAGTAGGTGGCCATAATGTTTTGGCTCTTCAGTGTATAAGCCAATGGTAAAATTGACCATCTCAGCAGTGAGGAAAGATAGCTTTCTTGACTTGTATATTATTATCCTGACGAAGAATATAAGCTTAGTAAGCGTTCGAAAACATACAGTGCTAGACAAAATTATAAGATCATTACACCATTGTTGTAAATACTTACAAATAACGATCACATTTACTTTATTACAATAGAAGTTTAATGAACGTTCTGGTAGTTTATGTAAAAAATAAATATGAAAAGTAGGGTAGATGTGCCAGTAATTGACAGTGTACCAGTAATTGACAATTCACGATATAAAGGCTTTTAATAAAATAACAATGCAAGAAAAAGGACTGGTGTTGCCACCTCGTATTAAACATTGTAGTTGGCTTCCCAGAAAAGTAAAAACTAGGAACTTTGCTCCCTATTATGGCCGCAAACACATGTTGATTGTTCATTGCCTTATTGAGTCGAAAAAAACTTGTAATGAACCACTACGCAAGGGTTTGATTACTTGAATTTATTTCAGGAATGTTATGCAATATTTGTCATTAATTTTACCTGAACCTTTTTGTGTGATCAATGGAAAGTACTTCTAGTAGTAACAGAATTTCAGATGACCAATGATTTAATTGTTTTAATCCACCGTCAACTACTGGAACCCAAATATGTTGTGTCACCAGTAATTGACATAACCTGTCAATCATTGATAATTTCTGTGTTTTTAAAAAAACGAAAAAAATATACTAATGTGATATAGAATGTAGGTTAATAATAAAGGAAACATGATGGTTTTATGTCTAACTTCTTAATTTTCATTAATTGACCTAGGTCTGTCAATTATAAGAAGTTGACTGTCAATTTCTAGATCATCCACTTTGACATAAATCTTCTAGGCCCTATACGCCGATTCTTTAGTTGGTTCTGAATCTTGTCACAGAGATGATCAACAGATAGCCCAGGACAAGTTATCTTCCAAGAAGAAAACTGCTACTGATATTCTCTTTACTATGATAAGAATTAGCATAGGATGATTTGGATGAATTTTGCAAATAGGAAGACAATCGACAAAAATCAAGTTTTCTAAGACAAATTTGTTGGCCAAGATATGATGATATTGCGCTATTGGAAAACACCTTCATTTTCTATAGTCCTTGCACTCTACATGGAAATGAACTGGTTTAATTTATTATTTCAGAGGGAAAAAAGATAAAGGATCTAGATGAACAACTTAAATTTCCAAAAGCACAATTTTCGTTAATGTTAAATACTTTACACATTCTGAAAAATGCTTGATTTCATCAGCTACTTTTGAAAGTTGTCAATTTTTTTGTAAAAAATTTATAATAAAAATGTGCAATTAAAATATTGTCAATTACTGGTGCAACTGCCTGTCAACTTCTGGTGCATTAACTGTCAACTACTGGTGATTCATGCATTAGTTAGGAAAAAATTTAATAACTTAATAGCTTTTAAAGATATAATAATTATTTAGAGATTGGCACATTCTGCATTGTATTTACAATTTAAGGGTATCACTAGAAAAGTTTCAAAATGCAATTTGATTTCCGTACACAATTTCGTTTCACGGTAATGTCTAAAACTGTCAATGGTACATCTACCCTACTACATCTTATATGTAAATTTTATTTAAATTATACGCTGGCATCGTGACAAAATTATGACCGATTTATTAATGAAGACAGTGTGAATCTAGGCATTAAAAGTATGACGCAACCAGTTGAATTCATTCAGTGAAGGATTTTGCTACTATAAGTTATGCTTTGAAAAGTCTACAAGAATTCCACGAGGCTCAGAACTCACTGAGATGAAATTCGAGAAATTTGGCTTTTTATGGTAAAGGGCTGTCCCTGAGGGCAATTGAACAGTGGTTTTAAATCACTTACGCCGTAATATTAATGAAAGCGTCAAGTATAGAATTGGAAGACCACATGTGTGAGAGCTCATGACAAAGGTCGCATTCTTGCACTGGCAACACGTGAAAAGTTGTCTGCACGAGAAGTAAGAGATGTTGACTTCAATGTTCATCAAAATAAAGTTTCGTCACATAAGAAAAGTTCAGCATGCATCATCAAAAATATCGTCTTTAAATATAACCCAATTGTGGCAACTATACAAACTGTAACATACTTTTCTCCTCTAACTTTAAAAATTAGTTAAGGCATCGTTATCCAACGATAAAAGAGTTTGAGCATCAAAATGTTGCGAGAAGTAGGGGCTTGTGACCATAATAAGTGGAGGAGCACAAATACAAAATTTCAGGTTTTTAGGCCTTTTCGTACAAAAGTTATAGCTTGATTTGTATTTGGAGCCTCGCGGCCCCTGCCGAGGCCTCAGAGGACTATATCAATTTTAGTGTGTAATAGCTAAAAGTTTAAGCAACACATTATACTGTCTCCATCTTGGATTTTAACAATCAATATTTTTTGGTTTGTTGGAAACAATGAAGGATGGACTGTTGCCCGGATCCCGATGATCATGTGACTTTTGAGTGCCCTGGCCTGTCTCTCGTTGGCCTCGACTTTGCTCAAAGCCAACTAAACAGACAAGCCGGGGCACTAAAAAGTCACATGACGAAAGTAGATCCAGCAACAATCCAACCTTCATTGTTTCCAACAAACGAAAAAACACTGATCGTTGAAATCCAAGATGGAAACAATGAATATTGGATTGTTGCTAGATCTACTTTGGTCATGTGATTTTTTAGTGCCCCGGCCTGTCTTTTTCGTCACCTACTACTTTGCTCGAGGCCAACGAGATAACAAGGCCTGGAAGCGAAAAAGTCATCTGACCATCGGGGTTCTAGCAACAATAGAACCTTCACTGTTTCCAACAAACGGAAAAACATTCATTTTTAACATTCAAGATGGAGATAATGAAAGTTGCATTGTTGTTAGCACCCCGATGGTCAGGTGACTTTTCTGCTTACAGGCCTTGTTATCTCGTAGGCCTCGTACTTTGCTATAATGACGTCACGCGACTTTCTAACCTGTATAGAAAAAGCCTTGACAATAACAATACACCTCATTAACAATGCCAAAAGGAATAATTGATAAATACGCAGCTTAAAACAAAAAAATAACCCATCATTTATAGAGAGGTAAACAAAAAATTATTAAAAAAATATTAAATATAACCAAACCGTGGCAGCTCTACAAGCTGTCACATACGGATGAACGGGAGGGGGGGGGCAGCAGTAATGAAAACATTATTACGTCATTTGGACCGTTTATTTTGAAAGTGGTGTAAGTCCATTTTCTCTTGTTTCGAGAAAATTAAAGGTTAGTATATCTGTTAATTAAAAAATTTAGGCAAATTTTATGAAGTCTGGCAATGTTTCTACTGTTTTATCGATATTTAATTTGATTATATCAATTTGTTTTAGGCAAATTAGACTATAATAATATATATTTATAAACTGTAAATGGACTTACACCACTTTCAAAATTAGACAACTGTAAAAATCCTTTAATTTCAATTTTGAAAAATCAAATATAACTTAAAATATACTTCACTTTAATCCAATTTTGTTTACAAATACGCATAACAAGACATAAAATTTAATTTTAGACGCTAATTACATTGTCAAAATTACAAGATGCAAGCAAAATTACATTATGCTCTGCATGTGGCAGTGTTTCGAAATATGCATGATGCACCGGAGGTATATAGGGTAGTAACTGTATCATGTCTTTATATTTTTCGTAACTAATAGGCCTGGCATTTTGGTACAAAGGCGCCAGGGCGATTTTTTCAAATTTTGCCGGTCTTCCAGGACGTGTAGGTAATAAATTTATAGTTTTGTTGTTCATAGCAGAATTATTTTCATCCTCTGAACCTAAGATTATTCTTCTGTTTATATTCATGGGCTTTATGTCCGTGTGAATTTATTTATAATGAAATAAAATAAATATTTTCAATTGTTATAATAATATAATATTGATTTACCATTTGTTCTTACCTATATCACTATCTGATGTTAATATGAAGTTATCCATTTTAAGAAACAAATAGAATAAATTAACAACTCTATAACCTAAGTTAGCAACTCTTGACACGTAATATGGCACGTAAGATAAAACAAATGAATAATAACAGACTACTAATCGGCAACCGTCTGCTAAGCCACCTACCTCTGTCAATTGGACTTACACCACTTTCATAATCGATGATTATGTAATTTCATTTACCGACCGATTTTAAGTTGTACAAAACATGGGAATTTTATAAGAAATTAAACATGGACTGGTTATACATAAAAAATATACATTAAATTAAGCACGAATTACGTGATAGCTCATTTTTTTTTAAAAAATGGACTTACACCACTTTCAAAATAAACGGTCCATTTATTAATTTACCGCTGTTTTTTATATGACGTCGGTAATGAACGTTCCGCGTAGATGTTGCTTGGACCTTCAGAGGGCGCCACGCAACCGGAATTACATAGTTTCTATGGGCCAATCGCCAAATGCCCAGTGTTCTTTTACAAATGCCTCTGGTAAAAACTTGCAGCTTTTATTTGTCCTTTCAAAATCGCGGTGAGTGCGGCCAGTTATACTTTGTTCGCACTGCACCTTAATCACGGTAAAGTAAGCACAGTTACTAAAATCGTGGTTAGCCAATCAAGCACTTTCCGTTCGCATTGCATTCAAGGAAAATGATGGTTAGCAAGCGAAATGGTGTTTTCTATGATATTTTCCTCGCAATTGCGTCAATAGGTGGCAGTAAGAATAGCAACTGGCTTCTGCGGGCATTAAAGGCGCATTCTCCATAGCGCACGATCTGCACGCTGTGGGAGGACTGGCTATTCCGCATCGCTTTGTGCGTTGCATGCACGCTGTTCTTCATTGCCAGTGCGTTAATTTATCGTGCCACGAAACAAACTAGCCAGAGGTCGGGGTTGCTCAGTGTATTGAAGATGGCGGAGAAGCAATGAGGAAACCGAAACACAACCATCAAAACTGAAACAGTGAATGTAGACGGAGAAACTGCAGAGAAGCTTAATTCAGGTTATTCGATTTCCTCCATAACACTTTCAAGCAAATCATCGTCACTGCTACTTTTGTCGACAGCATGGTATTAAGCATTGACATGGTATCGAAACTTTTCTATCACGGTTTGCCATTTGCAAAAATAGTGTGTTTATCGTTAACGCTCTCTTCTTCTTCGGGCTGCCTAAACCCCATGAATAACGAACTGCACAATTCGCACTGATCACGTGACTCACTCACGATTGTGCGTTTCGTGCGCGATGGAGAACGCGCCTTACATATTGCACTTAGTGAAATTCAATGACGTATATTAAAGATAGACTCCGAATCCTATTGAAGCTATGATAGGGCGCGTTCGACATGTGCACACTAAACGCACCTAGTGACATCACTCAGTACGAGCACGAAAGTGGGATGTTCACCTCACCCGTGCTACCATGAATAGTAAGCCTACTGCTGAAAATAAAACCCATCATAACGCCGAAATCGATCATTACACAGGTAGATTTCAATGTCAGTTTAAACGATATACAGAATTCAATTATTTTTATACCTGTTGGCTCTTTAACGGTAACTAAAACTCCGAACAATCTATCGCTACATTTCAAGCTCTTGGGCAGCGCCATCTTGCTACACACTGAACGATTCTGCTTCTAATCTAGGGTCATTTGGTGCGTGCACGAAACGCCCGGTAGTGCGCGCACTGGTAATGACGAACACGACCGGGTTCCATGACGAACACGTTAGTGCGTTTAGTGGACGCACAAAGGCGTTTAGTGCGCGATGTCGAACGCGCCAGTAGGGAGCCGTGGAGTAGTTAGCTGTCTGGCTGCTTTGTTATTGACGATTTTGGACCCGAGGAATAATTAATTCAAAACTATTCCTCAAAGTTGTTCTGCAAACATACACGAAAAGGACCAGGACTCGTTTTCCGCAAGCACATAACTCAAATGAAAAAACGTAACTGAAAGACGATCGAAACGAAATTGAAATTAATCGAAACTAAATTAAAATTGAAACCATGATCGAAAAACGGTTTATAAAATATAATAAAATACTTCAAATACAAAGTTAACGAAAAGATAAACTTATCAGTCCGTGATCGGCGTGTGAAAGAATTATTAATCAGCTACTCTCGTGTTTAGCCATGTGCTTTGCATCATCTTCACACACTTTCGACCATGACAGTTCTGGGCGGCGGAGCTTCCCAATTTGCTTCAAGTTAACAACAATTGCTTCGGAGTCTATCTTTAATATACGTCATTGGTAAAATTACGATGGACGGAGCAGAATGTGCTCGTAGACGTAGCGGTTATGTTTAGCCGTTCTCAAGCCTGAAAATTGTCCTCCACAAACATATTTAAGAGCTTTGGTTTCCTCATTAGACCGCTCCTGCGCTTTCACTTGCCCGCCATGTTTTATTTTCCTGTTCGTTGGTGCCAGAGACAGTCGAAGAAAGAGCTACCCAATTCATCATTTATTGTGTAACCACTTCCTGTTTTAGAGCTTGGTCAACATAATCCAGATGGCGCTTTTAAGTTTCGAATTTATAGTTTTTGTTTCGATTTAAATGCTGTGTGAAGGTGAGAGATGATCATTTCAGATGACCGTTTTGCTCGGAGATGGCAAACAGCATTTAAATTAAGGTGACATTTAAATCTCTAAGACAGTCTCTGCTGTTAAGATAATCAGGCACCTAATTAGAAATCTTTCTTAAGTATAATTTTTTATAATAAGAATTATTTTCAATTATAGTATTATTATAACCATTATATTAGGCCTAAAATCGAGGCTAACTTTCAAAATGAAATATTATCTTACTGTACTTTAACATCATAGGTAATGGTTGGTTTGTTGTTCCTCATTATAAATCCAATTACAATAAATCGGCGTGTACATTGTAAATTGCACATTTTTGGATTTCCAAAGGAACAGAATTTAAGAAAGACCTAGCTATTAATAAGTCGCTGTGAAGGTTTCACGCCATTTGCAAATTCAGGAGTTTGTATCAAGCATTTTCACGTATACTTTTTAAATTAAAGAAGAAATATTTACAGACAAGGAAGATAACGTATGAATTCGTTATACAGGATGTTTCAAAATTATGTACAATAAATTTAGTGACATATTCTTCAGGTCAAAAGAAGACGAAAATGTTCTATAGCACTTTGTCTGGAAACGATTTGTTTGCGAGTAATCCAATATCATAGAGTAGGGAAGCACGGTAGTTAGCGGACGATATTTTGCCAATGGATACAACGTCGTCATGCTGCAGACCCTAGTTGTCTCAGCCAGATACTTTTCACGGACGAAGCAACCTTCACCCGGACAAGAATCGTAAATTCTCACAACCAGCACCATTGGGCAGATGCTAACCCGCATGTTACCAGAACTCGAGCGCATCAAGAGCGTTTCTCCATGAACATTTGGTGTGGAATTGTCGGAAATAACTTAATTGGCCCTTATGTGTTGCCGCCACGATTGACTGGGCGAACTTATCTTTTGTTTCTGCAGAATGCATTGCCAGAATTACTGGAAGATGTTCCTCTTTTAATAAGATCTAACATGTGGTTCATGCATGATGGCGCTCCAGCATATTTCAGCCATGCTGTGCGAGCACACCTTAATGCTGCATACACGAATCGGTGGATAGGTCGAGGTGGACCGGTAGCCTGGCCTGCAAGATCACCCGACCTTAATCCCTTAGACTTTTTTCTGTGGGGTCATGTGAAAACGATCGTCTACAGCACAGAAGTTCCTAACATTATGGATCTGCGACAACGAATTGAAAATGCATGCCAAACCGTTCATAATGCTGGCGACGAACTCTTCCATGACATCAGACGGTCACTCATGCAACGAACCGAAGCGTGCGTGCGAGCTGGTGGCGGGCACTTTGAACAATTCCTGTAATTTGGAGCCACGGGTTTAGTTGGCTGTATCGCGTAAATAAATCGTTTCCAGACAAAGTGCTATAGAACATTTTCGTCTTCTTTTGACCTGAAGAATATGTCACTAAATTTATTGTACATAATTTTGTAACACCCTGTATACATTGCGACAGAATAAAATTAAAGCACTCACCTTTCGCCCTCTAATGGAAATCCAAAAAAGAAAGTTCCTTTCGCCATAACGATTCTTACAATATTTGGCTGCACACAATTTACGAGCCATTACAAATGATTCAAGATGGCAAATGTTTAATCGAATTAAATGAATATTCCAATAATATGAAAAAAATTATCTTCGTCAAATGACACGCAGACTACCTAATAATGCCTAGCCCGGCGTTAGTGCGGTGACAAAAAAATCGCACCAGTGGTGCAGTGGGGTGTCATATACCCCAACGTATTTTTTGAAATTTTCCAGTTTGTTTTAAAGTTTTGTTATTTTATAATTTATTGTTAAGCTTATGAATTGCTCTGATGAATCAATTTCACTAAAAAAGATTTTTAGTTTAATAATAAGTAAGAAAATAAAGAGAAAATATGATTTTTGTTCCTTTATTTAAAAAAAAAAAAATAAATGAAAGAATTTTATTTCTATTAGAAAAAATATAACTATTACAAAAGCAAATTTAATATTGGAGTTATATAAAAGCATGAAATATCATGAAACCTAAATTATGACTGCACATTGTTTTGTTTTGCATTCTGCAAAAATATTTTTCACAAGCTGATATTACATGTTCCAAACACAAGAATTGCTTACATCTTTGGCCAGAATATTTAGTTTTTCTGTCTTTATATCTCGAACATAATGAAGAGCTTCCTAAAAACATTCATTAATATCACATAAACAAGAAAACAGATAAAAATATTTTAAATTACTGAAAGAAGTAATGCAAAGAAGCCTACTTTTACTAGAATTTTGTCATTGAAATAGTGCCGTGGGGTGTGAGAAACCAATGCAGAAATCAACACGTGCTTACACGATGAAGTCTTCAACCAAAATGAATATAACTTCGTGTACGTTATCTATGGTTATGTGTCGAAAGGTATAGAAAAAGCCATTGTTGACAAACTACGCCAAGTAGTGATAAAATCAAAAAAGAAAAGGTCTGGGGTTTCAGACACCCCACCGCACTAACGCCGGGTCAGTATGACGTCAGTTGTCAGGCCTGTAGATTTAGTACGGCTATGGCTTACTGGGATATGACGTCATTAACCGGGTTTCCGAAACATGGTTAGTTAGCCGACTTTTAACGGAGCATTAAAGACATCGAGAGCAGAGCGGGATTTGCAACAACATCAAGTGTACATCTAAAGTAATATTACGTGACTAAGAAATTATTTAGGCTATCTGTGGCAACTTGTAGAGGTCCATCCATTGTCAGCATTTAAAAAAAAAATTAAAATTTTCATTATGAATTTTTACTGTATTAATTCTTAGAGTTTTCATATGTTTATTTTTAAGATATTGCAAAATTTAATCAAAAATAAAAATGTCTGAGCCACGCCAGGGTTATCACCTAGCTTATTTGGTATCATATCAGATCCAAACATCTCATAAAAATACATTTTGACTATATTCTGTGTGAATGTGAATATTTTGGAATTGAGATGCTGATAATGCGATGATTGTACGTTCATTTCCAAAAATTATTAATAATGAGTATAAAATGATGATGCAGTGATAGGACATAAACAAGGCCGCGTCTATTGAGGAGGCAAAGGAGTCACACGTGTCTCCCTTGAGCTTCCTATCAAACATCCACACGACTGGCAAAAATTTATGTGTCTAGAAAGGAAAGAGAAAGAAGAACGAGTGTTGGTCAGAGAACTTTGCAACTAAAACAGAAAAAGATATATGGGCATTGGAAACATCTGAACAACGGGAGTTTCGAATAGAACAAGAGGGTAAAAGAGCAAGAAAAATTTAGGTCTAAAGTATCCAGTGATGTTCCCCGGTGGTGAAGATGGATATCATTTTAATCTGAGGCAAGTCAACAAGAGCTTAAATAAAGTCTCCTAAAATTCCTGTTTTTCGGATTTTTCTTAGAATGGATAGTCCCTTAGATCTGTGTTGTATGGATTGAGATATTATTTAACCAATTTGGAGTTATAATTTAATATCTTGAGATTATTCTGTTTATCTACAAGTGAAATTATCCCGGGCAACGGCAGGTCCTCTGCTAGTTAAACAATATAACTCCAATTAACATGTATTATTTAAACAGTTGAAATAAGACAAGTGGAAAAATCTTGCCTTGAAATAAGACAAGTGAATAAACTTATCTAGATATACAAAGGTATATAAAGGGTTGTATGTAGGGTAGATGTACCAGTAATTGACAGTAATTGACAATTCACGATATAAAGGGCTTTTAATAAAATAACAAGGCAAGAAAAGGGACTGGTGTTGCCACCTCGTATTAAACATTGTAGTTGGCTTCCCAGAACAGTAAAAAACTAGTAACTTTGCTCTCTTTTATGGCCGCAAACACGTGTTGATTGTTCATTGCCTTACTGAGTCGAAAAAACCTTGTAATGAACCACTACGCGAGGGTTTGATTACTTGAATTTATTTTATGAATGTTGTGCAATATTTGTCATTAATTTTACGTGAACCTTTTTGTGTGATCAATGGACAATACTTCTAGTAGTAACAAAATTTCAGATGACCAATGATTTAATTGTTTTCATCCACCGTCAACTACTGGAACCCAGATATGTTGTGTCACCAGTAATTGACATAGCCTGTCAATCATTGATAATTTCTATGTTTTAAAAAAAACGAAAAAAATATACTAATATGATATAGAATGTAGGGTAATAATAAAGGAAACATGATGGTTTTAAATCTAACTTCTTATTTTCCATTAATTGACCTAGGTCTGTCAATTATAAGAAGTTTACTGTCAATTTCTAGATGATCCACTTTGACATAAATCTTCTAGGCCCTATACGCCGATTCTTTTTGTTGGTTCTGAATCTTGTCACAGAGACGACCAACAGATAGCCCAGGATAAGTTATCTTCTTCTTTTTCTTGTCATGATATTCTTTTTACTATGATAAGAATTAGCATAGGATGAATTGGATGCATTTTGCAAATTGGAGAACAATTGAAAAAAATCAAATTTTCTAAGAACAATTTGTTGGCCAAAGATATGATGATATTGCACTATTGGAAAACACCTTCATTTTCTATGGTCCTTGCACTCTATATGGGAGTGGACTGATTTAATTTATTATTTCAAATGAATAAAAAAGATAATGGATCTAAATGAACAACTTAAGTTTTAAAAAGCACAATTTTAGTTAATGTTAAATACTTTACATATTTTTAAAAATACTTGATTTTAACAGCTACTTTTGAATGTTGTCAATTTTTTTTGTAAAAAATATATAATAAAAATATGCAATTAAAATATTGTCAATTACTGGTGCAACTGCCTGTCAACTTCTGGTGCATTAACTGTCAACTACTGGTGATTCATGCATTAGTTGGGAAAAAATTTAATAACTTAATAGCTTTTAAAGATAAAATAATTATTTAGAGATTGGCACATTCTGCATTGTATTTACAATTTAATGGTAATGTCTTAAACTGTCAATTACTGGTATATCTACCCTATATCGATTTGTCTCTTATAAAAATCTACAGTTATATTCCAATCTTGATGAAATTGTGCATACATGACCTTAAAAGGAAGGAGAAGAGTGCTGTCTACTTGACATTTCTCAAAAAAAAAAATCGATATGATTCGAAAAAAAATAGATATTCATATGATAGCGCCATCCTTTGGGAGTATTTTAAGACAATTTTTCGTTTTTTTTGTAAAGTTTTAGTTTCAATTTTGTGTCGCCATCTATTGAGAGCATTTTAAAGGTAGTGTTTTAATGAGATATGGTAAGATATGCATTGGTAAGATATGACATATAATACAGGGTGTCAAAAAAGTCACAAATGTTCTGATTGTACACAATATTCGAGAACTGTTTTATTCTTGGTGGTGTTTCAATTGAAAGTGGCCCTGGAATTGTGGAACTTTTAAAGTTTTGAACCCAATTTTATCGATGAAGACAAAGAGATAGTGGGTCTTGCAGACATAAATTTTCACTGTTTATTAATAAAACATTTCTCGAAAATTGTGTACAATCTGAATATAACATTAAAAATTGGGGTTACTA
Organism: Rhysida immarginata; assembly: GCA_023313115.1. Lineage (NCBI taxonomy): Eukaryota > Metazoa > Arthropoda > Chilopoda > Scolopendromorpha > Scolopendridae > Rhysida > Rhysida immarginata. The sequence goes on from JAHWFO010056890.1 coordinate 753,311, forward strand.
TTTAAGATTTCAAATGTAGCGCGGCCCCGGGGGGGGGGGGGGGGGGGGGGGGGGGAAGTCACTTCTGATTATGGACATTTTTTCCGTACAATGCCTAATTTCCATGTTACCAGACCTTTTGACATCCTGTATATCAAACAACTTGGAATGACGTGTCATGAATGAATATAAATTAAAATCATTGATTGTTGAAATTGGTTCAAAAGCACCTGGGATTTAGTGGAACCATTATGGTTCATTGAAACTTTTTATGCTAACATGTGGCATGTAATATATCAAAACACTTGGAATGATGCGTCATGAATTTATATAACTGAATGATAATCCAAATTGGTTCAATGGTACATGGTTTAATGGTATCATTATGGTCCATTGGAAGTTTCAATGCTAAGATATGACATGTTATATATCAAACAACTTGGAACGACGTGTCATAAATGAATACAACGTAAAATTAATGATAGTTGAAATTGTTTTAAAGGCACCTGGTTCATTGGGACATTCAATGCTGAGATATGGCAAGTTATATATGAAACAATTTGGAATGGTGTGTGTTGAATGACTACAACGTAAAATTAATGTTAGTCGAAATTGGTTCGAAGGCACCTGCTTTAATGGTACCATTGTGGTTCACTGGAACTTTAAATGCTAAGATATGGCATGTTTTATATCAAACAACTTGGAGTGATCTGTCATGAATGAATATAAAGTCAAATTATTGATAGTCGGAAAAATTCACGGAAAGGGGGGGGGGGGTTAAAGTTTGTTAACACATTAACTTATGTGGCACTACAAACGTGACATATTAACTTCTTTTAGAGGGGGGTAACGAATTGTAGAATAAATGGAAATAATGGAGAGTTAGCAGACTATTGAGAAACAATGGCAAGGCGGCAGAAAAAGCAGTCCCTTCACTCGGTGCTATATCGATTTTTCCAGCGCACTGCTTCAACTAAACAAGTGGTGAGTGACCTTGTGGCCGTCGATGCAAATGTGTCAACAGAAGAAATTGCGACTGCCAGATCACACCAAGTGATGAATGCAGCAGTTTTGATTCAAGACCTCGAGAGCATAGTGTGAATTGCAACAGTTACCAATTATAAAAATTGATGGAAAAATTCCGCGACCTGGATTCGAACGAGGAACCTCGACTGTCATGGTCGACGCCTCTATCAATTGGGCTATCACAGACACTTGAACAGCCATGTTATCACTAAATGTCTTAAAGACAACCAAGTTTCCGGTTCACAGATCGTGAATTTCTCCTACAGAAAGTTTGATGAGCACACAATAAGAAATAAAGATATTAAACTGGAGCAAACTCCAAACATCAGGTAAAGACTACTTGGTTGTCTTTAAGACACTTAGTGGCAGAATGGCTGTTCAGGTGTCTGCGATAGCCCAAGTAGTAGAGGCGTCGACCATGACAGTCGAGGTTCGAGGTTCGAATCTAAGTCACAGAATTTTTCCATCTATTTTTCTAATTAATATCATTTACCTGATGCTTGGAGTTTGCTCCAGTTTTAATTTCTTTATTTCCTAACAGTTTATCAATTGTTGGAATTGCAGAGTACACAGACACAAACGATCATGTACATCCATCGCCACCCAAGAAGAGAATTTTGGAATTGTTGAATATTTAGATAAACAAATGAATTTTTAAAGGTCAGGTCACACAAAATAGAAGAACTACAGCCATAGCCAGGACTGAAAGAACGTCAGATCAAACTATTGTTTCATTTTCATTCTATTTCCTCCCACTTCCTTAGCCATACACATTATTGCACACATTGTTTCTCCGGCACTATGGTAAACTCGCTCAGCTATACACAACATTTCAACACGAACCGGGGAGAACTGTTAGAGGGCCATCCGTTAGGAACATTTTAAAATATTTTTTTCGGTTTTTCTATATGAATTTTTAATGTTTTAATTCTAAGCTTTTTAATGTGTTAATTTTTACTGTGTATTCCCATTCAGATATTGCAAACTTTCATAAAAAAGAGCCCGAGCAACGCCGGGTATATCAGCTAGTTAAAAATAAAATAAATACGAATTTTGAAGTTTTTGATTTTTATTTATTTTTAAAAATTTTGTTAACACTCTTTCTTTAGTAACAAAAAAGTTATCGATTTTTGGTCCGAAACAGACCTTAATTTTCCACAGTGGGACGGGGGGGGGGGGGGAGACGCAGAGATAGGGAGGGACAATTTAGCATAAATATAAATATTATATTTAGATAACAATTCGATAGATATATTAAAAGATATCTTTAGATTTTCAAAGTTATCATTGCGATGAAATGAATCGGGAGTGTCAGAAATGTCATGCAAAGCATTTTGGATATTTATTGTGCTATCTATTTTTCATGCTTCAAAGTTTATTTATAGCAAGATTGAGGCTAGAACAATTACACAATTTTTTTTTCTCTCAGAAATGTGATCGATGTCTTACTCTTGATTATATGGTAGTATAATTTTGCATAATTTTGCCTTGCGGTTTGTTTTGTAATTTCCGTATAATTTTTTAACGGACTCTGGGGTATTTCTCCTAGGTCCGTGCTTTCGCTTGTAAAAGGAGTTCCCTCTTCCCATTGGCCGCTACTCTTTGTCTCTTCTTTTCCTATATAAAGATTTTGTTATTTACCAAATACCTGCTTGGCAAATACGTATAATAATTAACTTGAATAATTAACTCAAAGAGTTCCAAATACGTATACGCAGAATAAAATATTCTTTTGTGGACAAGAGGTTTCTTCATCGGTCATTATGTCGTTATCCACAGTGGTTTCCCGGTTGTCTCATCAGTATAACAAAATTAGCAGATGATTTCCTTAAGTCGATCAAAATGTTTACAATATTTAATTACATTCTTAATTTTATTTATTTACTAGCTGAAGTATCCGGCGTCGCTCGGAGAAAAATATATCGTTTTCATATTTATGTATAGAGCTCATTCACGAGGCTTACCAATATGGCGGCAGCAGCTTCAGCTCCGCCGTTGATTGGCAGCTGAAGCTGCTGCCACCATGCTCTATACCAGTTTCACGCTGTGATTGGTTGCTGCGGAACGACGTCACTCTGATGAATAAGCTCTATATAGAAAATAACAGATACACTGTATTCCCGCGCGAAACACTTGCAGTTACTATTGATGCTGCTTCATGGAACAATCGTAAAAGTCTTCATTAAACAATCAAACAACGACCTCACGATTTTTAACGCTGGAAAAAATCCCAATGAGATAAAAAATAAAAGGTACACTATATTCCCACACGACAGACTTGGAGTCATTGTTGATGCTAGTTCACGGAACAACCGCAAAAAACAAAGCAAATGTAACAATTTTTTAATGCTGCCAAAAAACCCATTCAGCTCCAGGTAAATTGAATTTTAAAAACAAGTGAAGAAAATTTTTTTTTTCAAAAAACAACACTTATGTCAAAATTAGGTTCACATAGCGCCATCTTTTGAGCAAACAAACAAACATAAACTAATTCTATTTCATTTTAATCCCCCCCCCCCCCCCCTTTGGATTTGATGAAAAATTTTTTTATATTCATGCATTGTCACCGATCATGCTATTTTTTTGTTCTGAAGTTCTTTCACTCTTTTTGTCAAAAGCGATTATGTGTTCATCACTTATGTCTTTTACTAAATAGACACGATATAAATGTGCTGTCAGTCCTAAATGACTAATGAAAGGTTTATCGCAAAATTTGCACAAACTTTAAGTATGTGTACAAAATTTCAGCAAGATCGGACTAGTGGAAGGGGTTGAAATATGGCGAAAGTTATATAAGCGTTGTAATAATAATAATAATAATCTATCTATATATATAAAGAAGGATGTTTGTGGGTCTGTCTGTGGGTGGGTCTGTACGTTTTTTATACAAATTTACAGTTTTATTCCGATCTTGATGAAATTTCGCATACATGACCTTCA
>JAHWFO010056890.1:757265-778910 GCA_023313115.1 Rhysida immarginata
TACATCCAAGTGTAATTATCCCGGGCAACGCCGGGTACCTTTGCTAGTAATAATAATAATAATAATAAACAATGGAAAGGAAGAAAGAAAAAATAAAATCCTTTCTTAGCGAGCACCTAGAAGCCAAGAGAAATATATTTGCCAAATTTCAAGTTTGTACACTCACAGCAATATGTGGTTCATATGACCCGCTTGTGAGAGTCCTATGATTCTTCCAATACGATCTATTAAAGAGAGTCTTTGGACACACATGTGAGTAAGAGTTGTTTGACTCGAATTGCCGAGTCGCCATTTTCGGGACAATTGACTCGATTGTACAAGACTTAATTAAGACCCATTAACGGAATGTTCATTATACGCGTATATACATATTTATACAAGCTTGCATACATATTTACACATTTTTACAGCTACTTGCACATTTATTGAGCCATATTTACACAATTATATACGTGTATTTACACAATTTACACATGTATACACGAAATAACCCACATGTATATATTTGTATACCGACCTGTATTTGTATTTTATCATCTTTACAGTTAAAATTCGCCAGCAGAAGATAGAACTTCAAGCTTGTAGGCAGAAAAAAGGATTTTAATGATAAATCTGTTGCTAAATTCTAAAATAACGATCCCGTGTTCATAGAATCGGCAGCTCTTGAATAATAGACTAACAATAGGAAGATGAACGATATCTATTTAAAATTTTTAAACATCAATTTTCTTTTATAAACTCATTTATTAATTTAACAATACATTCAACTTATAATGTACAATGTAATAAATTCATCATCACTTAACAGAACCGATTTGCACAAAAATCAAGGGAATATTTTTGTTGTAAACGTTACATCGTTCTCTTTATAAACCTGCAAGACTCCTTTTCCATTCCTTTGGGTAGGCTAAATGGAAAATATCGCGTAATGCTGAAGAGGAACGCTCATATCGGTATCCTTGGCAGTCTGAAATACAGAAAAATTAGTTAAGGCATCGTTATCCAACGATAAAAGAGTTTTAGCATCAAAATGTTGCGTGCAGTAGGGGCTCATGACTATAATAAGTGGAGGAGCACAAATACAAAATTTCAGGTTTTTAGGCCTTTTCGTACAAAAGTTATAGCTTGATTTGTATTTGGAGCCTCGCGGCCCCTGCCGAGGCCTCAGAGGACTATATCAATTTTAGTGTGTAATAGCTACAATTTTAAGCAACACATTATAATTATAAAGTATTTCCGTTTCTAGACTTCTGACTTTAAATTTATAGCCTGATTTGGGATTGAGGCCGCAAGGCCCCTGCCAAGAGACTTATAGAATTTTTAATATAGATTAGCTAAATTTTTAAATACCACACAATGATTAAACAAAATTTCAGGACCGTAGCCTTTCCGTTCAAATTTTATAGCTTCATTTGTATTTGAGGCCGCCAGGGGCCCCGAGGCCTATACCAGTCTCCTTGTATAATGTCTATAATTTTTAAGTAACGCACTGTAAAAATATAAAACTTCAAGTTCTTAGGCCTTTTTATTATTCAAATGTTAGAGCTTATTTGTGATTCGGACTTCAGGGCCCCTGTGGAGACCTAAGAGCCTTATACCAATTTTTCGTGTATATTAGCTAAATTTTTTAGTAAACTACTATAAGTATACAAATTTTCAGATTTCTAAGCCTTTTCGTTCAAACGTTATAGCTCTGTTTGTGTTTTGGGCCCCTGCCAGGGTCACAGAGGACTATATAAGTTTTAATGTATAAGAGCTACACACCAAAAATATGCAAGAATTCAGATTTCTGGACTTCCGGTTCAAAAGTTATAGCTTGATTTGTGACTGGGGGCTCAGGGCCCCTGTCGAGACCCAAGAGCCTTATACCACTTTTTAGTGTATATCAGCTAAATTTTTAAGTAATTTTCTATAAGTAAACAAAATTTTAGATTTCTAGACCTTTTCTTTTAAAAGTTATAGCTCAGCTTGTGTTTGGGGCCTGTGGAGCTCTGCTGGAGCCTTTATTACTTTGTTTGTTTATTTGCAATATTTTTTTAGTACCACACTATGAATATACAAAATTTCAGGTTCCTCGGCCTTACCGTTCAAAAGTTATAACTTGATTTGCATTTGAGGCCTCGGGGTCTTCTGGCGGGCCCCAGAGGCCTACATCACATTTCTTGTATATTTGCTATATTTAGTACCACGCTATAAATATACAAAACAGGTTCCTAGGTCGTTCCGTTCAATTTATTTGGGGCCTCGATACAACAGGCGGGGCCCTAGAGGCTTATATCACTTTTCTTGTACATTGGTTTTATTTTTTTAGAAACGAAATTTCAGGATTTTTGCCCTCTTTGTTCAAAAGATAAAAAAGGAACCATGAAATTCATACTAGTGGCCCCTGAAGGGCCCCGGGCTACCCTAGAGGATTCGCTATATCTTTCGCTACATACCGTCCTCTGTATAGGGTACAAAATTTCAAGCCTCTAGTTCAATCCTTTCAAAAGTTATGGCATCAAAATGTTACAAGCAGTAGCGGGAGGTTTCGCTATACTTCAAATAGAGTTCTTTAAATTCTGACGTCCAACAGTCAAACTTTGACGTCACAAATTGCTTAAACGCAATCAAAACTCTATAGACATGAAAGGAAGTCAGTTGGGGAAACCACAAAAACACATGGTTTGGTCCACCCTAGAATCAAAACTCCATAGACATGAAAGAAAGTCAGTTGGGGAAACCACAAAAACACATGGTTTGGTCCACCCTAGAGGATTCGCTATATTTTTCGCTCCGTCCTCTGTATAGAGCCTATGTGTGTAGAAATTTCAAGCCTCTAGGTCAATCCTTTCAAAAGTTATGGCGTGTGACATACATCTTACATACATCTGTACCGTCGTTAATAGGGTTGTAGATGATGCTAAAACCCTAAAAAAAGATGAGTTTTAGATCAATGATTTACACTCCCTACAATAATAGAAAGGGAAATAGCGACATTTTATTTTAGTTAATATCTTATTCGACCTCCGTGCTGAAATTAAGTCAACCACCCTTCTTACTTTTTATAAGATCCGATACACAGCTTCCGGTGTTTAGATCCATTCTTGCTGCGAGAAAATAGCCATGTTGTTAGCAGTCGATAATAATGAACGCTGTTCAGTGCAAATGCATTTCAGATCAAAACGAGTAAATAAAAAATAATCGTAAAAATAATGAATAAGAAAACGTATTAGCAAATAAATTTGCAACTATTAAATAAGTATAATGTACGTTAGAAAAATGTGAGAAAAGTGTAACTTACTTAAATTCCTGTTTTCGTTCAATTTTTCTTGAACTGGTAAAATTTGAAGGAGCAAGACGAACAACGTTGGAGAATGCTTATTCAATGTTGGTTTTTTCAAGGAGACTGTTCTCGCACTCAACAGTTGAAGAGTCGATCCCTACTGATAGATAGTCTTTAGATAACTTGTCTCATCCATAGTCATATTAAAGAGTAGTATTAGTTCTAATAATTTTGTATTAATCTTCTCACTAACACGAACGGCGAAATCGTTCAGTATCGCTATCCGCCATGTTTTCGTAACTCGATTTCGTATCTCTACCGGAAATGATTTCCATTTCCTATGATTTGGCTCGTTAAGCTGTATTTGTCGCTGTTAGATGAGTCGGGGGTTCGTAAACACTTGAAGATCGGTCGTACAACTTATCTACGAAGTACTGTATTCTTATAATCGAGTTAGAGAGCTATAACATTTTCAGATGAGTCCTACGATGTGGAAATTGCTGTGAGTGTACGCTTCATAGTTCTGGAGATTTCGTGATGAATGAATGAGTGAGCGTACATTTTTCCCTCTCTCTTTTATATAACAGTATAGATTTCTTTGTAGTTTTGTCATCCAACTTTAATAAATTGTTAAAACGAAATGAGCGCGTGCCTGGGCAAAGCTTCATAACAGGCACGCGCTCCAAGCTGACGTCAATAATGCGTAACTGATAAACAAAAGGAAGCATTATATTCACTTACAATATATTATCCGCGCGCAGTTTGCGTGGTAATTAGTTTCATTCAAACCAGCACCACCTATAGATAAAATTGTTGGAAGAAAAACAATTTTAGCTGGTGTTGGAGGAACTCATATGTTCTTTTTTATTTATAGTTTGATAAAAATTGTTGCTCAGACAACAATGTCAGGTGACTCTTATGTTCCGGCGTGTGCTTCAAGCCAGCGCCAACAATGCTTAAACGTGCAACAACAATGCAAAACGGTTTCCGTCATGAACTCACGTGTTCTTCTTTATTTATAGTTTGACTAGCAGAGGACCCAACGCTGCCCGGGATAATTATACTTGTAGGTAAGCAGAACAATCTCAACAAGTTGATAAATCGGAGTTCATCGGTTTTCAAGTTATCGTGCAAACGACGATCGGCCGGACAGACAGCGTACCTATTCAGCTTGTATTCTTATATAGGGTGTTTTAAAACTACTTTACAAACTTTGGGAACAGGTTCCTTACACAAAAACAAGAAAAAAAAAACGTGCGTAAAAACGTATGTCCGAAAATTCTTCGTTTTCGAGTTCTTAATGAAAGTTTACAACGTAGGTGAATGGAGCTCATCCACCCATAAACTCATAATACATGCTCGAAATGTCCTCCTCTTGCTTCTAAACACGCATGCACTCGTCGAATAATGGACTGTCGCACCTTTCAAATACTCCCTGACGGTTTCGAATGGTTTCGCAGGCTTCCATGATACGTCGATGAAGAGTTTCTGGATCCGGGTGGTCTGCTGCGTAGACCAATTGTTTAAGGTGTCCCTAGAGATAAAAAATCCAAAGGATTATAATAATCAAATCATATGCAGAATTTAATGGATATAATACAAATATAGTGGATAGAATAGCAGATAAGATCGCCAGACATACACTATATGATCAAAAATATCCGGACACCCCTCACAGATCATCGATTGGCACAATGTCACATGATAATGACTTGCACATCATTTAAATAGCTTCCCACACCTTCAGACACAACTCTGCTTGGACATTGGCAAGAATGGGTCGTTCGGCAGAGCTCAGTGAGTTCCAACGTGGAACCATCGTTGGATGTCACCTATGCGGCAACTCCGTGCGTGACATTTCCAGCCTTCTTCAGATACCCAAGTCAACAGCAGGCGATGTCATTATGAAATGGAAGACCCGGGGATCAACAACAGTTCAACAACGAACCGGTAGACCCAAGAAACTAACGGACAGAGACCGTCGAGTGCTTCGTCGTGTCACCCGCAGCAACCGGAAGTCCTCGGCGGAAAAAATTGCCACAGAGTTTCGAAACGCCTCTGCAAATGATGCCAGTACCATGACAATTCGTCGGGAACTGCACACGATGGGATTCCATGGCCGTGCTGCTGCCCACAAGCCCCACATCAGCAGGGTCAACGTCAAGCGACGTCTGGAGTGGTGCAAAGCCCACAGAAACTGGACAATGGACCAATGGAAACGTGTAATGTGGACAGACGAATCTCGCTACACACTCTGGCAATCCGATGGACGAGTTTGGGTTTGGCGCATACCTGGAGAACGCTTCTTACCTGAGTGCACAGAGCCCACAGTCAAGTTCGGAGGAGGAGGAGTCATGGTGTGGGGCTCATTTTCATGATACGGACTGGGCCAGCTAGTTCCTGTGCAAGGAATCATGAACTCCGACCGTTATCTGAATGTTTTGGACAACTGTGCACTTCCAACGTTGTGTCAATTTTTCGGAAACGGGCCATTTCTCTACCAACACGACAATGCTCCGTGCCACAAAGCGAGGCGTGTACAGCAGTGGTTTGCGGACTCAGGGGTCGAAGAAATGGGTTGGCCGGCACAAAGTCCCGACCTCAATCCTATAGAGAGTCTGTGGGATGAATTGGAAAGACGCTTGCGGGCCAGATCACATCGGCCAACTTCTGTACCTGAACTGATTCTCGCTCTTCGGGAGGAATGGAGGAACATTCCGGAAAGTACCTATCAACATTTGGTGGAAAGTCTTCCCCGAAGGGTGGAAGCTGTGATTCGGGCAAAGGGATGTGCAACGCCCTATTGATTTCCATGAAATCGTGGCTAGAGCGCAAACGTGCATGTGTCCGGATATTTGTGATCATATAGTGTACAAGGTCTTTATAATTAAAGTTCCATTTTGACATGGCCATAAAAAAAAAAAACTACTGGACCAAAAGCTATAATACTTGGTAATATTATACAAGAGGGCATGGGAAAATCATACACACCAAAAAAAAATTAGTTCAAAAGGTCACCACCAGCACGGAATGGCGCTCTACGCAATATTCGTATACGAAATTAGACACGAAGACACTGGTTAACAATGCGGTTTATGCACAAGACATTTGGTTTTCAGAAATAAGAAAGGGAGCCTCGTTGTCAGTACGCCTTATTTTTTATTAGTCGACGATGCCTGTTACCATGCAAGACCGTGCGTTTCTGGTTAAATGTTATTATGAATGCAATAGCAAAGTACGGCAGGCTTTGCAATATTATCGTACCGTTCGACGAATACATGTACGTCGGGGGCCAATGACACCGCAGCGCTTGAAGAAGATAATGACAAAGTTTGAAGCCACAGGTTTGTTATCGGTAGCACCTGGCCGAGGAAGGAAACCCGTCTCTGAGGCAACCGTGGAGGCTATTTCAGTAGCTGTAGAGGAAGCAAAAATGGAAACCTCACAAGGGGCGTGCAGCGTAAGTGCTGTTGCACGTCGAATGGACTTACCACTGAGTACGGTGTACAAGATCGTACGTAAAGTGCTGCGGTACTACCCATACAAAATCCACCTTGTCCAACAACTCGAACCTAACGATCTTCCTCGTAGAGAAACCTTCGCATTGGAATTCCTTGCACGGATGGAGGTGAACGAGCATTGGCCATGGACGACGAGGCCCATTTTTACCTGAATGGGGATGTCAACACCCATAACTGCAGGATTTGGGCCACCAGTCCACCTCATGTTCTCCACCAAATTCCATTGCATTCTCTTAAAGTTACCGTGTGGTGTGGTATGACAGCAAATGTCATAATTGGACCGTATTATTTTGAAGAGCAGTCGAGAGTTGGACTCGTGACATGCACTGTGACTGCTGCTCGCATGGCGTCGATGCTAAGAAGTTTTGTGTTACCAGAACTTCAGCAACGTGGCATTTTAGACAACGATTTTTATGCAGGATGGGGCTCCACCTCATATTGGTACATGTGTCAAACAGTTACTTCAGCAACATTTCACAGATGAACGGAATATAGGCCGAAACTTCCCCCTTTCTTGGCCACCCCTTTCTTTCTGTGACTTCTGGCTCTGGGGTTACCTCAAAGTCACTGTTCCTGGTGATAACGTCAGGAATTTGTCGGAACTGAAAGATGCGATACGCCGACAGGAGCGCAACATTCCTCCTTATATGCTACGTGCTACAGTTGAGAACGCAGTAATCCGGTATAACCTGCTTTCAGTAAATGGTGGAGGCCACGTTCAACATATAATTTTAGTAACGATTAAAGACTTGTTAACCTGTGTCTTCGTGTCTAATTTCGTATAAGAATATTTCATAGAGCGCCATTCCATGCTGGTGGTGACCTTTTGAACTAATTTTCTTTTTTGGTGGGTATGAACTTCCCATGCCCTCTTGTATAATATTACCAAGTATTATACCTTTGGTCCAGTAGTTTTTTTTTATGGCCATGTCATAATGGAACTTTAATTATAAAGACCTTGTATTAAGATCGATGAAATCACAATGTTGACAGAAAAAAGAAATGAAGAATACAGAAATATGTTAGTCCTTCCCTACAACAACACACTAAGCAAAGGGATCAAGAATATTTGTAGTAAACGTGGTTGTTAATTAGTTGATAGGAGCAGTAATTTTTTAAAGAGAAAACTAAGCATAATAAAAGATAAGATCCCAGAGGAAGATTGCCCGGAGTATATAAGTTTAAGTGTGCAACGTGTGACAAGCTTTATTTGGAAAGCTCGCAAAGAGGAGTGGGAATACGGATGAAGGAACATATTTCTTGTGTAAAGAATGCTAGGTTAGCGGTGTCGTCGTTTGCGGACCATCTCATAGTTATTCCACAGATTCGTCTGAGGTTATTCATAGATGTAGAGATATTAAAATGTTATACTTCCTTGAATCGATTGAAATTGTGAAAAACAAAGCAACCAATAAAACCCTAAATAGTGATGATGGCCTCATGCCAGTGGCAAAATGGCTCCCTTTAGCAAAATTTTTTATAAAATTAATTTACTTTCCTTGATTGTTTTCCGTGTTTTTGTGAGGTTTTTGCCTTGCTCTTATAACCGGACTACACTTTTATCCGGTGTGGAAGAGAAAAGGGGGAGGGAGGGGAGAGGTTGTTTGGCTTTTGTAGGGCTAAACTAAGAAGATAGTTTGTATTGGTTGTTTTCTTTTGTTGTTCGCGTTTTTATTTTTGTTAATTTTTTGATTGGTTCTTATATATTATAAATACTCGGCTTCTCTTGTTGTTCTTGATGAAAGGTTTCTTCAAAAAGTACAATATCTTTACGGTTGATGACCTTTCTTCTGACCACAAGCCTGTGGTGCTGAACTTCGACAATGTTGACATCAACCTCAGAGAAGAATTCAAACATCAGCAAGACTGGAAGCTCTTCAAAAATATTCTCAGGGACTATGACTGTTGTCTCGGCGTCGCAAACTGTTCAGAGGACATCGATCAGCGAGTTGAAGACATCACCAGACGTATCGACAGTGCCTTAGAAGCTATTGCCCAACCAACGGTGAATAAACCTCCTCATCGTATCCAACTCACTACTGGAATCCAACGCCTTATTGCCGTAAGAAACAGGACCCGTAGGCTGTGGCAAAGATATCGTGAACCTTGGCTCAAAACCAAGAACAACAGGCTGGTGCGAAGAGTCCAAGAAGGGATAAAAGAGCTTCGAGACGCTAGGTGGAATGCCAAACTCAAAAGCTTGTAAGCTCGCGACAATTCCATTTGGAATATGGTCAGAGCTTTGCAGAAGAGGAGGAATGATGTGCTTCCTCCACTCCGTACCTCACAAGGTGATTTTGTGCAGATTGATCAGGACAAGGCCCAGATCATCGCAGACTCACTGGAGATGCAGTTTGTTACTCCTATCAACGATAAGCCCGAGAGCCAAATCATGTCTCAGCGTCTAGAAAAAAGTATTGTCAACTTTGACATAGTCCCGCAACATTTAATGAAGATCAATTTAAAGGCCGGAGAGATCGCCACCATCATAAGGAAACTGAAAAAGAAGAAGGCTCCAGGAAGAGACAAGGTGAGCAATATGCCTTGTTGAATCTCCCGAAGAACCTTTTTGATGACCTCACTAATATCATTAGCAACTGCTGGAAAATTTCATACTTCCCTGTCGCTGGGAAGCAATCTATCGTGTTGAGTATCCCCAAGCAGGGGCAAAATCCTGCAATTCCCGCGAGCTACCGACCTATTAGCCTGCTACCCTCAATGTCAAAAGTATTGGAGAAAACGATCCTCGTCAGATTCCAAGACCACTGTCTAGCAAATGACCTTTTTCGGGAACAACAGTTTGGGTTTCGTGCTGCCCACTCTTGTCAGATGCAGATATGGAGGCTAGTTGAAGACCTGAGCACCCCCCTGAAACTCTCCAGGTACTGTGGGGTGGTATTTCTTGATGTCAGTAAAGCTTTTGACCATGTGTGGCATGAGGACCTTGTCTACAAAATGATTACGGACGGGATTCCTACTGATTTGATTTTGATGGTGAAATCCTTTCTTGACGACAGATCCTTTCAAGCCAAAGTTGGAGAAAATCTTTCCACGCCGCGTGTTATAAAGGCCGGTGTCCGTCAGGGTTCTGTCCTCGGGCCTGTGTTATTTAATTATTTTCTACATGATTTCCCGAAACCCGGTAAAAGTATACTTCTAATGGATGATACTGCCATTATGACATGGGCACACCAGCCGACTCCGTTATCACTCGGCTGCAGTGTGCCTTGAAGCAGTTCGAAGACTGGTTTAACTGCTGGAATTTGAACCTTAATGTCGGAAAGTGCAAGGCTTTGTACTTCAATAGGAAGCTCAAGCGTCCCCCAGATTCTCTTATTCTGTTCAATAAGAAACTGAACTGGGTGGACAACTACAAGTATCTGCGTGTTATCATTGACTCAAGACTCTCGTGGAACTGGTATATGTCCTATGCTCTGAACAAAGCGAAGAGGGCTAAGTACAGTATCACAGCTCTCATGGGTCGCAATAGCGCCCTCAGCATTGACAACAAGCTACTTCTGTACAAGTCGATTATCCGGACCATCTATGGCATGCCTGCGTTGGCGACTAACTGTAAAACCAGATGGAGTGAACTACAGTCATTTCAGAATGTTACCCTGAGGTCCATTGCCCAGCTTGGCAGAAGGACGGTGAAAAACCAGTCCATCCACTTGGATTTAAACATGGCCCATATCGGAAAGTTTATACAGGACCTCCCTTTGATTATGATACAGAAGATGAAGACTCACGACAATAAACTTGTGAATGGGATACTGAAGAACTCATTGAATATGAACTGGTATACGAAGTATCGTAAACCGAGGCACGTTCTTGACGTCAATTTTGAAGATATTAGCAACGTCTCTTTCCCGGACTACTGGATCATGTGATAATCTTCTTTCGCCTTGTATTTATTTTATTTCGTTTGTATTTTGTTTCTGACAGTCGTCAATCTTATTTTCTTTTTTGTATAATATGGAAGACCGCTTGGGTTGGTTAGGCTTCTTGACTACCTCAGTGTATTTCATTTGGAATTTATTCTGGTACGATGAGCTTGTGAAGGCGCTGCTTTCGTCCTATCTGAAGAAATGCACACTTCACTGTTCGATTGTCAATTGTCGTCTTTCTTTACTCATACATCATCAAGACTGGAAGCGCTACAAAGATATTCTTAAGGACTATGGTTGCCATCCCGACATTGCGTACTGTACGACGGACATCGATCAACTTGTTGAAGACATCACCAGATGTATCAACAGTGCCATAGAATCTAGTAACTATCAATCATAGAATAAACTCCTCATCGAATCCAACTAACTCCTGGAATCCAGCGCCTAATTGCTGAAAGAAACAGGACACGTAGACTATGGCAACGCTGTCGTGAGCCTTGGCTCAAAACTAAGTACAACAGGCTAGTGCGAAGAGTTCAAGAGGAGATAAAAGAGCTTCGCTACGCTACGCTAGATAGAACGACAAACTCAAAAGCTTGTCGGCTCGCGACAATTCCATTTGGAGTATGGTCAGAGCATTACAGAAGTAGAAGAATGATTCGCTTCCTTCACTCCGCACCCCACAAGGTGACTATGTGCAAACTGATCATGACAAGGCTCAAGTCATTGCAGATTCACTTGAAAAGCAATTTGTTACACCTATCAACAACAATCCCGAGAGTCAAATAATGTCTCAGGGTGTAGAAGATGGTCTTGTCAACTTTGATAAAGTCCCGCAGCATTTAACGAATAACAACATCGAGGCCGGAGAGATCGCCACCATCAAAAGTAAACTGAAAAAGAAGAAGGCTCCAGGAAGAGACAAGATTAGCAATAACGCCCTTATGAATCTCCCAAAGAACTTTATTGACTTTCTCACCAATATCATTAGCGACTGCTGGAAATTTTCTTACTTCCCTGCATCTTGGAAACAATCTATTGTTTTGCGTATCCCCAAGCAGGGACAAAATCCAGCAATTCCCTCGAGCTACCGACCTATTAGTCTGCTCCCCTCAATGTCTAAAGTTTTGGAAAAAACGATCCTCGTCAGATTCCAAGACCACTGTCTCGCCAATGATCTTCTTCGGAAAGATCAGTTTGGCTTTCGTGCCGCCCACTCTTGTCAGATGCAGATATGGTGGCTCGTAGAAGACCTGAACACCCCCTTGAACCTTTCCGGGTACTGCGGAGTGGTATTCCTCGATGTCACTAAAGCTTTTGACCATGTGTGGAATGGGGGCCTTGTCTACAAGATGATTAGAGACGGGTTTCCTCCTGATTTGATTTTGATGGTGAAATCCTTTCTCACTGACAGGTCATAAAAAACTAAAGTTGGTGAAAATCTATCCACGCCCCGTGTTGTAAAGGCCGGTGTCCCGTGCTATTTAATTATTTTGTGCATGATTTCCCGAACCCAAAAAATTGTACTCTATATTTCTATGCCGACGATACTGCCATCATGACATGGGCACACAAGCCGGCTCATGTTATCACTCGTCTGCAGAACGCCTTGAAGATGTTCGAAGACTGTTAACTGCTGGAAGCTGAACCTTAATGTCTGAAAGTGCAAGGCTATGTACTTCAATAGAAAGTTCAAGCGTCCCCCAAATTCTCTTATTCTGTTCAATAAGAAACTGAACTGGGTGGACAACTACAAGTATCTGCGTGTTATCATTGACTCAAGACTCTCGTGGAACTCTCTGCGTTTTGACATCAAATTTGAAGACATCAGCAACGTCTCTTTCCCAGACTACTGGAAGATGTGAAAATCTTCTTTCCCTTTGCATTTTCATTTCGTTTGTACTTTGTTTCTGACAATCGTCAATCTTTTTTTTTTTGTATAACATGGAAGACCGCTTGGGTTGGTTAGGCTTCTTGACTACCTCAGTGTATTTCATTTGGAATTTATTCTAGTTCGATGAGCTTTGTGAAGGCGCTGCTTTCGTCCCATCTGAAGAAATGTACACTTCACTGTTCGATTGTCGATTCGATTGTCGTTGTTCTTTACTCACTGACGATGGAAGCTTTATCTACATCTGATTTAAGTGTTTTCGGAGTTATTTTTCTTTATATAGTTGTGTCCACAGTTTTTGGCTTGATTCCATTGTATCCAAAGGATTGAGATCGAGGGAACGTGCAGGCCATGGAACTGGTTCTCCTCTACCTATCCATCTGTCATGGTAGATACCAACCAGTGCATCTCGAACATTCGCGCGGCTGTACATTAAAATCTTCTCTGCCTGCTCATGAAATGAATATCCTGCCATGAGTGGAGCACTTTCAGTTAACTTACTTCCTGTTGTACATGTACACAATAGACACGTTGAAGAAAGACAAATATAAATAAGTTATCCTGGCTACACAACGGCATCTGGGATACTATGAGTCAAACGAACATTAATAACTCGAAAACGAAGAATTTTCGAACATACGTTTATATGAACTTTTTTTCTTGGTTTGGTGTAAGGAACCTGTCCCCGAAGTTTGTAAAAGTATTTTTAAAACATCCTGTATATAGCTTTAGCTAACGCTCGTAATTAGGGATCACTGAAATACTCTCTGGGGGTCATTTTCTCGAATGTAGAATTTCGAAAATCGAAAAGAATGTCATATTCGTCTTGTGCTCGCGATTCCCGTTGGAATAACGTAGTACTACCCCTTTATTGCCCAAAGGGTATCGGTAGTAATGTGAATATTAGACTGATTTCAATGTCAAACTAAACAAGTGAGCTCAAGAAGGCTTTCTATCGAATAGCGAAAACAGAATTTAAAAAAGTTAAAACATTCTCGAGAAATCGTCGGACATACAGAGGGACACACGAACAGACAGATACACACACAAATAGAACGAAACTATTATATACGGTTTTCGGTTAAGGTTCGGGTTTGGTACAGCAAAAATTCGGTATTTTCATTTGTTGTTGTTGTTGTTGTTTTTTTTTGTTTTTTTTTGGCCTACCAGTCTCTAAGAGTGAAGGCCTTTGTTTTCGTTTCAGAAATTCAATTTTTTTTGCTGAAATCGACTTAAAAACTCATGATTTGTAAAGATATGTTGAAATTTTGAATAAAACATTTTCCGTTTGTATGTACGTATGTGACCAATTTTGTGCAGCTAACTCCTCTGAAACGGCAAATAGTCGAACCAAATAAAAATTGAACATACTTAGAGGGGTCCTTAAATTGTGCCTTAGCGTATATTTTATGTCAATTGGGTAAGCCTTTTACGAGATATTAATTATTTTCTAAAAATTAAAAAACGGCTGTAGTGTTCAAACGAGCGAACCAAACTCAATAAACTTGACATGTACGTACTCCTCTCATTAAGGCGAATTTTTTTTATTAATGACTTGTTTGGCTGTGATGAGCCGTTTTGGAGTTATTTACTATCCCCTCCCCCAAGAACCCCCCCCCCCCGTCAGGTTTGGGCGTATTTTATTATTATTATTATTATTATTATTATTATTATTTTAGAATTCAGACAGTGGGCTTCTTAAACTATACATACACCATTTTTTTTTATAGAAATGGGCTAAGCCCATTAGAGAAAATAAATATTTTTCCTCTTAAACTAGAGAAAATATTTTTTTTTTGAAAAAATGAAGAAATGGCAGAAACATTCATTTCAAAACTCCAAACACAATATAAACGGCATGAAGAGCTTCCTCTTATTGAAAAATACAATTTTCTTTTTGACGTAGAATACTGGGATACCACGCTTAAATCGTGAATGTCACGAAAAGTGTTGATCACGAAAACCTTAATAACGTCAAAACTATTTATGATAGTAAAATGAATGATATTTCATAAAACAAAGCATGCTTTAGACTTTGCCCGACTTCAAGCTGACATCATCGGCTGATGCAATCGAAGTACAAAGTTGAGTCGAGAAAATCTGCTCTTTGGCGATTAATTTAGTCTAGCTCCGGCTTCCTTTGTGATAGCACGACATTTTAGGTGTCATTTGTTTTATCTTTTTGCGCTTTATAAAACAGCTTAAAAAATTAAACCTCAGTAATTAATATATCTAAGATATCAGCCTTCGAATTGTGGAAATTTTGGAAAAATTACAGAATTTCCAAGTTTATGCTTAATAAACGCCAGAAAAATTATAGAAAACGTCACAGGTAAACAGATTTAGAGATGGGGAATCCATGAAGACCCAGATGTCCGATGTTGAACGTCTACGGGCTCAGCAGGAACGACTGAAGATTGAGTCGTGGTGCCGCCAAAGTGAACTACAGCCCGATACGAATGCGCCAATAACTTCCACTGCTCAGTTCGACGCAAATAACAAATCTGATGATATAAACGTTTCAACACCGAGTGATAAAATCCAACCCATGGTGGTCTATAATGAGCCATAACCGTCAACATTAGCAGCATCTTCATCAAATGCGATTTATGTACGGAGCGAAATACAGGATGAGGAATTTATCTTGAGACAACTGAACATAACGGAAACTAAGCATTGTACGAAAAAATGTCCAAAAGCTAAAGTGAATTTTTCGCGGGGGAAATTCATTAGTTAAAAAATTACCCCCTCCCCCTTGTGAGGGAGGCTGGGGGAAAGAGGTAACTTTGAAATCTTTAAATAGCAACCTCTATTTTTAATGGTATATTCAGATTGTACACAATATTTGAGAAATGTTTTCTTCTCAGTGTTTTTTCAATTGATCCAACCGTTTAGGTAATAGAGGCGCTGAAAGTGTGGAACTTTTAGACCCAATTTCATCGATGAAGACAAAGGAGATAGAGAGTGGGTCTTACAGACATTCTTATTCTACTTATTAATGGTCTTTAAGAATCCGAAGTCAGAATTTCAAAAATTCAAAATCTTTTAGTGCACAAATAAACTTTTGGGGGCAGCCGGCCTATGGAGAAGACATCGTCTGCCAAGCACAACATTGCCCGAACGTTGAAGCTCACTGACAGAGAGTGAAGGGGTTTGAAGCGGATTGTGGCCAAAAAGCATAAGACAACAGCATTCTTGGTGTCAGATTCCTCGCATCACCTTTCAACATCTCGTGGAGTAAATGCGAATCGCCGCAGTATTGAAAGCAGAAGGTGCCCCAACGAAGTACTGATGGGGTGGTCATAATAATCTGGCCACTCAGTGTATATTCATCCTAAAGTGTCGATATCTGATATGGAAATGTTGTTGTTCAGTGCAATAATGAAATATTCACCAACAACTAGACCAGTCAGTGACAACATGGAGGTGGATACTAATATTGCAATTATGACAGTTAACATTATCAATGCAGATGCTACATTAAATTTATACGCTCTTAGCTTTAAGAAGAAACAATTTAATTTAGATTTCCAACCCATCGAATCACCTATTACATTGGGTGGCAGTACTATAAATTTGATGTTTGCGCGAAATGTTGGTTCTTGTCTGTTGCCATTTCTAACATACTCCTCTTATCATTGACCAGTGATTTGTAAGTTGAGAATGCCATAAAGGTTTGGTTAACAATTTATGATGAATTGCAAGTACATTTTTATTTGAACATTTTATATCAGAAATTAAATTTTTTTAAATTGTGTTGCACAAAGTTCTTTCTTATTCGCCATGTGGCCTCAGGACGTATTCTACGATTTAACTAGCGGCCGTGTCCCAACACAGCCCCGTCATTTTTTTTGATTCCGTATCATTATCTCGTGGTAGGCCTGTGCGAATGTAGCATTCCGCCATACCAATTTATGTTAATTTTGGTTTCGGTTGGGTTCCATGGTTTCTTAACAATTAATATTCTTCTACGATCATATAATAATAGTTATTTTAATTACTGTACAGTATTAGTATCTCATATAATAACATCATTGTTATTCAGTTCTTTATCAAATGGCTTCGGCGCCCTGCTCAATGCACAGGAACGAGACCGAAACTTGCTAAAAAGAAAGATCATACTGTGCCATTCAGTGTCGAAATTCTGCCATCATATAATCCAATACGTATAATAACTTTAATAACAACTTTAGCTGTATAATTTCTCTTCACTATACCCGTTGTATAGTAAATTAAATAATAAAAAAATTAAAATCTTCGTCTTAAATCTTCTTAGGCGTTTTATTGTTTTTGCTATTGTTAAATTATTTCAAAGATTATATAAGAGTAGAAGTTATAGTATTGAATAAATAATTAAAATTATACTCCTTTTGATTAAATAGTTAATAGTTACTAGTATTTCAAAGATCATATTTAAATGTTATTGCTTCAAAGATCATATTTAAATATTCAATATTTCAAAGATCATATTTAAATTATGTTATTGCTGCAGCCAAGCCACGTCACTGGAAAGTCAGCTGAATCTGACCTAGAATTCCTCAATATATATATAAGAGTTGCTGGACCCATAACCTGTTGAGAATAAATTAGGCATCCATCATGATTGACAGCAACACGCTGAGTAATCTATATTCAGGAGAAAATAGCATGAACACAACGCTTTATAGTGCCTCCATCTAGTGGTAAAGTAACAAAACAACAAATAATTATCTCCAACAACAACAATTTACATGGGAGCTGCTTGGCTACAAAATGGCATCCAGAAGCATCATTGTTAATGATTGTTGATATGAGAAGTTAGCTCGAAAACAACAAGGTTGCTATGTAGCGATAAATGCGCGAACAAATTTGTGAGAGTTGGATTTGAGAAAATAAAAGAAAATGATTCCGTTATACTGAGTAATTTGAGAAAAGGAAAAGATTTATTTGTGGAAATCTATTTGATGTTCGCGAAGAAGTAGAAAAAGAAGAAGCAGAAGGAGAAGGAAATAAAATATTAGCTATTTGTAGACGTGAAACTAATGTTGATCAACCATAAAATAAAATAGAAATCAAAGTAAAAAAAAATTAATTAAAAAAAAGCAATTATAAGATTTTTTTTATTAAAAGGATTAAAAAAGTTTATTAAAATTTAAATCAAATTTCTTTTAAAGATCTCAACAGCTATAAATTATATTTTTGTAAATATTTGTAAAAAATATAAAAGTGTCAGTGCTGAAAAAAAAAAATTATTTTAGATGTTGTCAAAGACATAAATCGTGTATTTTCTAGAACCCTACAATTGAAAATAAAAATCCACGCCTTCTTTTTTCTTTCTACAGATTAAAATTTAAAAAATGATTATTAGAAGTCCGTTTTAAGATATTGTATATATTCGGTTTATGTGTCTTTTAATATACCAAGGCTCATATTAATTCATGAATCGTTAATATTTACGTAAAATAAAGATAAAACTTAACGATAAAACTTAACGATAAAGACAGGAACTGTGACCCCTATCTTCAAAAAGGGAGATCAGAGAGATTACAATAGCTATCGAGGCATCTCTCTGCTCAGCATTCCTGGGAAAGTGTACGCTAAGTATCTGGGGAAGAGAAGTCGGGAAATAGTCGACTCCAAACTGTCGGAGGAGCAGTCTGGTTTTCGACCTGGCCGAAGCACGACGGATCTTTGAGAAATCCTAGGAGTATGCAAAAGAGCTCTACGCTTGCTTTGTGGACCTCGAAAAAGCATATGACAGAGTTCCTTGGGAGAAGCTCTGGCAAGTGTTGTAAGAGTATGGAGTGGATGGCCATTACTGGTTGCTATCATGTCTCTTTACGAAAGCTCTGAGATGTGTGTTAGGGTAAATGGCATTAAGTTCAAGACCGTTCACCGTGCGTGTTGGACTCCGCCAAGGCTGCGTACTGTCGCCCCTCTTGTTCATTATCTTTATGGACTGGATAGACAGGGGCAGCCAAGGCGATGAGCGTGTTTGTGTAAGCGAGGTTGCTCTTTGCTGACGACCTTGTCCTCCTTGGGTCTTCTCGCACTATCCTTCAGCAAGCACTAGACCGGTTTACACCCAAATGTAGGATGAAGATCATGAAAGTTCTGGTCCTTTCAAGACAGCCTGCTCAGGACGCTCTCCATGTTAGGGGAGGTCCACTGAGACAGGTGGAGAAGTTAAAGTATTTAGGGATTGCATTCACGAGTGATGGGCGACAGGAAAAAGAATTGGATGCTCAGATCGGTGCAGCAAGCTGTGTAAAACGTGAACTGTGGCGAAATGTGGTAACGAAACGCAAGGTGGGAAACAAAGTCAAGCTCTCCGTCTTCAAATCTATCTTTGTCCCCATTCTCACCTATGGTCATGAGTCTTGGGTAATGACCGAAAGAGTGCGATCGCGGTTGCATGCGGCCAAAATGAGATGTGTGGCAGGTGTTGCCCTACCAGATAGAGTGCACAGGAGCACAATAAGGGAGTCTTTAAGTGATGAGCCGCTACATCTCCTCATTGAGAGATCTCAGTTGCGCTGGTATGGCCATGTGATACGGATGCCGCAAACTGGTCTTCCTAGGCAGTTATTTTCCAAGCCGGTAGATAAGAGACCAAGGGGTCGGCCTAGAACCAGGTGGCTAGATTACATGGAGAATCTGGGTTTTGGGTCGCTTGGGTATTACCAGGGAGGACATCTGATGGCGGAAGATCGCGATCGCTGGAAATCCTCCATAGGGCTGCTGCCCCCGCGACCCTAACGGATAAGCGGGTTTGAAAAGTAAGTTACTTAACGAACTGTTAACGCAATAGTAGCATATACTTTCAATATAGTTTCTTATGCAAATCCCGATTTATTCGTCGCTAAAAAGTTAGTTATACGGACCGCTACACTGTAAGCTGGCATACAGGGTGATTATAATTAAAGTTACGATTTCAAAAATCGATAATTTGAAAACTACTCGTCAAGCCTGTTTCACAATTAGGGTTTGCGTGTGGAAAATGGGCAGATGCAGAGTCCGCAACGCGTAGAGAGGTTTTTCCGCAAACGCGATCATTTCATAAAAAAATAAAGACGCGCGGATTGCGTCCCGCAAGCAGGTTGCGGGCGGATTTCTCATATCTAGACAGTCTAGATATTTGACGAATCCGCGCACACAGTAGCCAATCAGAATCGGATCAGCTTTGCACAGTAATCCTGGGAAATTTGAACACCTGTATCAACTACACTTCGTTCACTGCTGAAGCACATTCGATATCGTAATTTTTTCCGATGAATGAAACATCTATATTTACTATATATCTGAAATATTCGATATATATTTCAGATAAATTTAAGATGTTTAGACCACGTTATTTTTGCCAAACTTCGACAGATTTTGGAACTTTTTTTTTTCCTTCGCCAAACACAATTCCATTGCCTCACGATTGTTCTGCTAAAATATCAGGTCATTCTGACGAGTAGTTTTCAAATTATCGATTTTTGAAATCGTAACTTTAATTATAACCTGTAGTAAGCCCGTTAGAACCAAATGAGAATTTCCTAGGAGAATTAATACAATTCCTCCTAGAGAATAACAGAGAGCTAAGGCAGCTTATTGTGGAGCTTAATTTACGGCAGCGGGAAATTTAAAATGAAAAATTGACCCATTGTACCAAAGTTATCTCGTTAGTCCTAAGTAGACCCGGTTTACGGTATCTTACGATTGAATATTCCTAAGCGGGATATCATAATTGTGACATTAGAATACCTGCCATTTAATCAAATTGGATAACTTCGAAGTTTATTTATGGGCAGTCCATAAATTACGTTACGCTTAAAGCGGGAAGGAGTGTTTTGGACAGCGCGAAGTAGCGTTATGGAGAGTTGGGAGTAACACTTCGATTGAGATTTGAGAGCAAATTTGAGGCATGGTTAAATTTCTTAAACAAAAAAACATTTAGTAAAGGAATTTATTTAACCTTTTGCAGCCTGAGTTAGTTTTTGTTTTTTCAAAATTTAAATAACAGAATTGTGTTATAACTATTACAGGCACGAAATCCTTTATCCGAAATTCTAAAGACCGCATCAATTATCACTATAGTGTAAATAAAAATTGTAAAAGATCTAGGCAAATCAAGGGTTGCACAGCGGGATGAATCAGTAATCTAGGTGGACAAGAGTGTTTTTTTTTCAGTTTTCGTAAATCCACTTCATTATGAGTTTTCCTCGTTCTTGACACACATTTCTCTAGTTTGTTTGATTTATTTTCTTTCATTGTTTTTCGGAGAGCTCAAATTAAGTGAAGTCACACTATTCTGGTTATCTTGTTTTGCGTTTGGAGAGTGCTTATTTCTTAACACAAAATGTCACAGAAAGCTAAAAGCATGTGTTTTTTTATTATTACATTTATCAATTACTAGAATGTCAGAAAAATTATGTCATCGCAATATTAAGATGACATCCCATAATATGCTTTCTTCAAAACGTATAATAAACTTTAAAATCATGAAGGACTGCAATATTTTTCCCAAAAAGCCTCAAACTCAGTTATAATTGCACAAAACCAAAAATTGCTCGATTTTGTTGTGGATCGCTCTTTTAATGTAAATGATCACTAAAAAATACTTGCAACTAGCAGAAAAACTGAAAATATTTAATTAATTCAATCTGAGTTAAATTGCTATAAACAAGAACATTACTGAAATACATTCCTGTTGATATAAGACAAGGCCTTCCAAGAGCTCCTTGCTTTCATTAGAACACAACTTATGATGCTTCTATTTTTTAACAATAGGGGGAAACACTTAAAAACTCTTACAAAGTAACGCCATCTCTTGACACTACAAAACTTAATACGATAAAACTTAATCTCTTAACAATATAAACTTAACAATCTTCTATATATATAAAGAAGGATGTTTGTGGGTCTGTGCGTCTGTGGGTCTGTGGGTCTGTGGGTCTGTGTGTATGTTTTTTATACAAATCTACAGTTTTATTCCGATATTGATAAAATTTCGCATACATGACCTTCAAAGCATGAGGAAGGTCACTGTCTACCTCAGATTTCGGAAAAATAATAAATATCGATAAAAAATCGATATTCATGGTTATGGCAAGG
>JAHWFO010056890.1:778920-793948 GCA_023313115.1 Rhysida immarginata
TATTAATGAGAAATATCTCATGACCAACAATGCAAGGCAAAGTTTGTACAACAATAGGTATCAACAATGGTATCAACACGCAATTCACAAACGCTCTGCATGGACCAACAATCAATATCTCATGACTAACAATGAAAGGAAAAGTTTGTGCAAGTGTAATTATCCCGGGCAACGCCGGGTACCTCTTCTAGTACTGCTATAACGAACTATCCCAACAGATTTTTACATTGTCCTTAAGAATCTTGTAATATGCCAAACACCCAAATATTCGCAGATGCTTAATACAGGGGTTTTTCCCATACCATATTTCTGATGGTGTTTTATTCCTTACTTTTGTAGGAGTTATATTATGCAAATATGACGCTGTTGCTACTGCCTCGGCCCAAAATGATAATGGTAGTTCACCATCTTTTAACAAACTTCTTGTTATAGTTACAATAGTCCTGTCACCTTTTTCTGCTATTCCGTTTGATTGGGGGGAATATGGAGTAGTCAATTCATGTTTAATCCCTTTAGTCAAAAGGTAGTGTCTCAAATTTTCATTGCAAAATTCTCCTCCATTATCCGTTCTAATAGATTTCAATTTTCTTCCTGTTTCATTTTCTCGTAGTTCTATAACCTCTTTTAATTTTTCAGTGGTTTCGTCTTTGGATTTCAGGAACTCGACGAAGATTCGTCGACTATATTCATCAATTATTATCATGAAATACTTGCTTCCTCCTATTGACGATACTTGTAATGGGCCACATAAATCTACATATATTCGTTCTAATATTCCCGAACTGCTGTCTTTATCACATGTCTTGAATGGCTTCCTAACCTGCTTAGTGACTATGTATATTTCACAATTTTCAATTTTCCCACATAATTTTGTCAAGTCCTTGGTTAAGTTCTTATTGACTAATTGTTTAAGATATTTTTCATTAATATGTCCTAACCTTCGATGCCATGTCTGGAGATCAACACCGTTTGCAGACATACACCTTTCCTCATACTGTGAACTATTAATTAGCATATCTATCATGAACGCATTTCTTTTTAATAAACCTGATGCTACCATTTGGCCGGTTGTTTGATTGATTATAGTTTTTCCATTTTCATCAAAGATAACTTTATTTCCTTTCAATACCAGCTGTGACACCGACATTAAGTTTTCTCTTAGGTCGGGTACCACTAAAACGTCATCCATTTTAATTGGTATTCTTGTATTATATTTTGTTTCAGTGAATCCCTTTAGTGATCCTCTCTCCTTCGATTCAATTTGTCGATTTTCTTCAGCGGTTGCTATTGGTATAAATTCTGGAACAGCATTAATCAATTTACAATCATCATTTATCATATGAGATGAACTTGCTGAATCCACTATCCATGTCACCTTGGATAAACTTTCATTCTTATTTTCTTCATCCCCAATAAGGGTGTTTGCACGAAATGCATTTTCTCGCATAAAATTGGTAGTTTCTTCTCTTTTTTTATAAATATACTTTTTGTGATTCTCGGATGCGTTTGAGTAACTATTTAGTGTCTTATTAATCCCTATCTTTTCTGCATCACTAGCCTTAAATTGTCGAAATGATCCTTCCTTAGACGATCTATTTCTATGCCAACAATTACGAGATTTATGTCCGATTTTTCCGCAAGTGAAGCATTTAATTTTCTTTTTATATTCATATGTATTAAACGCTTTTGTGTCATCTGATTGGAGTATATATTTTTCCTCAAAATGAATTAAAGCATCTCTGGCCATTTCAAAGTTTACATCTGATATGGAGTACAGTGAGGTAACCACCTGAGCATATTTTCTAGGTAAACCCTCTATTATATAACTTATTAACTCTTGATCTTCAACACGTTCTCCACACTCATTTAACTCATTAACTAATTTCTGGCATCTCAGCAGATAACCATCCATTGTTTCATCGCTTAATTTGCTAAGCCGTGCAATCTCTCTCCTGAGTTTGTTTTTTTTCTGGAATTCCCACTCTGCATATCTTTTCTTTAAACATTCCCATATATCCTTTGCTCGATTTTTTCCCTTAATGGCTAAGGCCTGATCTGGAGAGATTGAAAGAATAATGGCTGCATAGACCTCATCATTTTCCTTCGACCAGAGTTCCCATTTTTTCAATTCTGCTTCGTCTTTAGAAACTTTGTCTGGCTCATCTTCCTCCAGTATATGATATAAATGTTTACCTTTAAGTAATGCTGACAATCTCAAACTCCAGATTGAATAATTTTGCGTATTTAGCGTCTATATTCTGCTTAAGCCTTGCGTATCCATTTTCTTATATAGATGCGGATCCTTATATTTATTTTCTACTTACAGATAGAAGATCTTGGCGATTTTCTTCTAAAAATCCGTCTCACCAAAAAGAAGAAATTTCTTTATTTCCCTTGATAACCACGGACCTCTGCTACCATTTGTTGTGGATCGCTCTTTTAATGTAAATGGTCACTAAAAATACTTGCAACAAGCAGAAAAACTGAAAATATTTAATTAATTCAATCTGAGTTAAATTGCTATAAACAAGAATATTACTGAAATACATTCCTGTTGATATAAGACAAGGCCTTCCAAGAGCTCCTTGCTTTCATTAGAACACAACTTATGATGCTTCTATTTTTTAATAATAGGGGGGAAACACTTAAAAACTCTTACAAAGTAACGCCATCTCTTGACACTGCAAAACTTAATACGATAAAACTTAATCTCTTAACAATATAAACTTAGCAATACTGCTATAACGAACTATCCCAACAGATTTTGCCCGTTTTCTTATACAGTAGTTGCCCCAGTTTTACGTTCGTAATCCGTTCCAGAACGGCGGACGTAAAACGAAACTCGATTGCCCATAGGGTCCCATTATAAAAAATTTAATCCGTTCCGGACATAAAAAAGTGACCCTCTCCCCAAATTATTCCTACAGTAAAAAAAAAAAAAAAAAAAAAAAAAAAAGGCAGAAAACATGAACTCACCAATACAGGCCCGTAGCAGGGGGAGGTCGAGGGGCGTCAACGACTATTCCATTACTGGGCACTCCAAACTTTTCTGCTGCTGCCCGGACACTCAAAGTTCCCTTTTGAACAGCACTGACTGCTTTCTGAAGAGACTTTCTTCAGTATACTTTAAGTAATTTCGCCTACCTACCACATGAACATACTTTCGTGGCATGGCCGAAGTCACCTCCTGTTTTCACGTTTTCGATCAAGATACTTTCCTTTGAAATGACTTCAGCAGGAATATTAAAAGTGAAAGTTGAAATGACATTATGAAACTTGTACCTAACAATTTCCGACAATAGTAAAATCCTAAATGGAAACCATAAACCACTGCAGCCAATTCTTTCTAAAGTTGTGAAAATTATCGAAATTTCAAAAAAGTTGCGAATTTCACTGGCAATTTCAGCTCAATTTGCCGGGATTGACAACCACGTGTTTTCGATAAAGTGTAGACCTGCCCACATTCAAAAATATTTTGCGGGTTTTTAAGTTAAGCCATATTCTCACTAGATGGCTGTATATTAATGGTTTCCAGACTGGCCGAAATCACCCCATGTGGCCGAGGTCACCCCATCTTACGGTACGTCCAATGGTGCAAAGTAACTTGAGATAACTAGTGTTTTTCTGACTCATTAGTTTTCATAATGTGTGTTAATCCCCATTTTTTGCAAGTTTCGAGTTTTTCTTTTATTCGTCCAAGAAAATAAATTTTTTCAAGCTTCTGCCAAATAACCCATCCTCTCAATGGAGAGTGCCAATGCTTTTCTTAACAATTGAGATATTTTCTTCTAATTATTTTACTTTATGCATTCTAATCTGTAATTTATTCTCCTGTCATGACGAAGGTAGTAAAATATAAAATTATTTTTATTAAAATCGTTAAAATCGCCAAGTCACATTAAAAAACGATGCTAATCTGTTCACAGTATTCAAGAAATTGTGACATTGCATGTCAGTGTTTGTCACATGGGTCCGGCGAGAACGGAGTTCAAATTATAATTTATGAAATATAGGGGATTATTATTATAGTGATTTTAATTATTTTTTCGTGGGTGTGAAGTAGCTCTCTTTATTTCGTAAGCTGGGGGTTAATAAATTTTGTCTAAGTTCTAAATAAATATAGTAGTGAAATTTTTATTTATTTTATTTTAAGAGATTATTACATTTGTTAAAATGCTGTCATTATAAAGTTGTTGTTGTTCGTTATAATTAATTGTTGACAATCACTGTTAACGTCGGAGGACGTGCAACAGGGTTCGCCATTGTTAAAAATGAATTTTTTTTACTTCTTTATGGAGACGTTCTTGGAAAATGTTGTTAGCAGTTATTATAGGGGTATTGTTACGTTGTTACGCGCTTTTTGAATTCTGAATATTTTATTTTTTTGTTGATAATGAGCAATCACCGAAAACGGTCAGAGAAAAATTGCTGTGATGGGTTGGAACGCCGTAAAGTTCGAGAAGAGTATTATGCTGGATTCTTCTCTGCCGATGCATTATTATAATTTGATTGATAAGGTAGACACAACGGAGCGTAAACGTAATGCAATTCTAATTTGCTAATAAAAAAAATAAGTTTTGCTGTTGCCGCCCGACGTGAGAAACACATGGAAAGTTTGTATACCCGTGAAGACTGCAAGCCATGAGATGAAATGTCTGTTCCGTGTCGTGTGTGTGAGAAATCTTTATTAACTGAAAGATATCTTGTATAACGTTGATTGTAACATGCAAGTTAAAGAGAAGTGCATAATTAACTAAAAGTTTGCGCCTGATTGAGGCGGAGTCATATAGTTTAGAACGCTTTAAGATTTGAAGATCGCAAAGTTAATTCATACGTACTAGTGAGAGTCGTTGACATTTATTACGAATTGCCATTAAAGAATCCTGATAGTGACATTAAAATAGATAAATTATTGTATTCTGTAATCATAGTGGAGGTGTAGCGAGGCCACAAGACAACATATTGAAATTAATGCTGGAACCTATGGGCGCTCACCTAAGCCGGTGCAGTGTTTCGTGTTCTTGCCGAGTAGGGGGTGCGCATTGATTCAATTGCGTATAAAATTCACTCCGAGCACAACTATTGGTGAGGATGTAAAAGCAACATGGGGAAGGCACAAACACTTAAAGATGCTTAGGGGTTATCGCGGTCCTCCCCTTATGCAAATTAATAATAAAAGGATCGTCTGACGCTAGACAGTGTTGGCGTTGAAAAGGGAAGCGTAATCCACGCGTTTTGTGTCAGAACAGTTGCATAATTTTAGCCCCTATAAGAATTCCGTTAGCATAATTAATAATGTCTTGTATGGTTATGCAAGGGCATTGATCGCGAAACCTCATTTGTATTTAGTGAGAAATACAGTTTTAGATAATTTTTGAAGAATACAACCAATGTAAAAGTTGTTAAACTGCTGATAATTGTGGGAGATTAGGTTAAGCACTATCGAGAGGGCCCTCTGCAGTAGCCTTTTAATGCTAAACATAATCGTGTACATATATATGCATATATGAAAGCTTTAGATTCTATTTGCACATTCTTTAATATGTCTGAAATAAAGAGAGTACTACACTAATTTATTTTATCATAGTAATTTTTGTTGAAACACCAAAAACTTTACGTCCCAGAATATCAATCCCGAACCTTTGGCGCCCATCCCACCCCAACACTAGTTGTTAATGCCTAATAAGTGGGGGAGGGGCGTCACAAAATACTAGGTAGTGGAATCATGCCTCTCAAATGCCCGAACCTTGATGATCTCACTTGGTAGACTATTTTTTTTTTTATCTTGTGTTTCAGAAGACTTTATTTTTCGAAATAAAGAAAATTTAAAACCCAATTAACCTGCCTCTTCAATTACCTTGTATTTAACTTATCTTCAGCTGCTATAAGAATTTTCTGATTGCGCCATCTCCTATCAATAATGTTAACTTAGACCAAAATTACATAGATAACAGCCTGTTCAATCGACACGATTTCCATTGAAATCTTAAGACCGCCTTAGTTCAACGACTTCTCACGTGAGGGCGCTTTTAGAATGGGAAACTTTGGAAACAACTGTGTTTACTTGTGCACAGAGTTACAGCTGATCAAGTCTTTTTAAGTGTCAAAACGAAACAATATTCCTAGATATCAATTAATATGCACCATTAACAAGCCAAAGCATGTTACTTTTCCAAAAAAATGCGACATGTTATAAAAAAAAGTTTTTTAACAATTATATAAGATTATATATATAAGATTATTATTATTATTATTATTATTATTATTATTATTATTATTATTATTACTATTATTATTATCAAATGGATGTAATTTACTTGGATTATTCTAAAGCCTTCGATAAGGTTCATATTGACCTTCTCCAGAAACTAGAGATTATGGGATTCCAATTAAATATGCTATCCTGGATGCGCTCCTTTTTACCTGATAGATATTTTATGCTTTATCCCGTAAATAATTTCTGGAAATTTGGTAAAATCAATAGTGGTGTTCCTCAGAGTTCTCTCCTGGGACCGCTGCTATTCAATATCTACTCTGCAGACCTAATAGCTTCTTTACCAACTAATGATGTTCAAATTCTAATGATGCGGACGATCTTAAAATTTTTTCGTGCATTGACAGTTGGCAAGACTGTATTAAAATGCAAGAAACGTTGGACTCAAATCTCTCCTGGTCTAAATCGAACGGATTAAGTCTTAACTCGAGCAAATCACAAGTTTCTTTCTCCAGGAAAGTAACAAATTTTATTTTTGATTACAAGATTGGTCATGATATCATTGGAAAAAAGATGAAGTTAAAGATTTAGGCATTTTATTTAATTATAACTTATCTTTTACCCCGCGTATTGATAACATCATAAGAGATGTCTCCCGTAGAACTGGCCTCTTGAAAAGGCTTACCGCATTTTTCAAAAATCCATTAACTATCGTAAAGTAATTTATTTCTATTGTAGTTCCTAAAGTTACATATGGTGTGTTAATTTGTTTACTCATCACACTCAAAACGTTTTACTCCTACAAAAGAAATTTCTTGCATTTTTAAATTTTCTCTCAAAAAATATAACAAGCATGATCTCAATATGGAATTTATAAATGTGTTTACTCTTTCCAATATCATTGGTAATATTTTTTCTTAATGTCCTTAAGAGGATTGTTTCTGGGGCTGTTTGGATGCCCGAGGTTCTGTCATCTATCGGCTGTCAGTTCCTAGAAAAAGTCGTCATAAGTGTCTTACTTTAATAACTGCTAGTACGAGGACAAATATTGGTGTGATTACTCCTTCGTATAAACTTGTTACTTTGTATAATAAAAACCTTTCTCATAAAGATGTAGACATTTTTAATGACCCAACCAATTCTTTTTTTAAGATTTTTAAATATCTGATTTTGATTTATTTGTTCCGAAATGTAATCTTTTTCTTTTGATTCCTTCCCCCGCTTGGGTTTTACCACCTGTAGGGGCAGTTTGTATTTGCTTGTACATTCTGATCTGATTAAATTAAATTAAATTAAATTAAATTAAATTAAATTAAATTAAATTATTATTATTAACTCGGTGCGCCGAGTTCGCTCCGCTCAAATGGGTAAAGGCACACAAGGCACGATTGGGTTCTGCCCATCCTGTAACACAGCAATACATGGTCGCCAGGCATACATTTCTTGTACGGGTGTCTATAAAACTAGTATTTCATGTTAAATTTGTGAGCGTTCAGAATAAAGTGAAGGCAACAAGGCGGTGTCCCGACATCGAACGCGGACCCTGACGGATCCGAATCTGATATTAGTTTCAAGTCAACGGATCTCTTGCATAATGAAGACAGGTCTAGTAACTTCAGGCAAACGCTTCGTGCGATTAAATGATCTCATTACTGTAGTAAAAGAATTTATAAGCACTGCAAATAAGATGCAGGAGGAAAATAGAACAATTAATGCTAAGATAGATAAGGTGATTTCCATGCTTAATTTGAGTGAAAGACCTCTACCGCCTCAAAAAGTCCACTCTTTTGCAGAGCCTATGCAGAAGACTAAAGCTAATGAGGAACCCACGCAATTTTTGGAAAAAATTGATGGTGATTCATCTAAGCACGATAGCGCCGGTAAGACTTCCTTCTGGAACCCTTTCAAAGGTAAGAGGAACGGAAATAAACGAATATGCATTGGCACTAATGAGAACTATAATGGATCTATTCAATCTAAAACTACGAAGATCATTGAGAAAAAATTATTTGTATCAAGATTGCTGCCAAACGTGACTTGTGAGCAACTTGGAGGGTTTATCGCAGCGATTTCTCCTTTCAATAAAATTACGTAAATGTGTTAAATTGAAAGTGAAACTAATCTGGTATGAAATTAATTTTGACAGGTGATTTTAATCTCAATTTTAATAAGCCGTCTCCGTCTTTAAATTTACTTTTAGGCCCGATACATCGGTCGGGTTTAACAGCAACCTTGTCTTTCTATTCCCCTCCCCCCCCCCCCCCCCCCAACATTCTACCTATTCAGCTATTGATCTTTGCTTAACTAACTTATCTACAATATTATTCAGTAGTACAATATATCTCGCGATATCAGACCATTTTTCTTTGCTAACAATATTTGGTAAAAATCCATTCAAAGACCCTATAATTAGTCGACCTATTCAATCACGATATGTTTCGTTTGCACGTTTAACTATTTTTGATTCCTTCTTATTAATGACAGACTGGTGCTTATTATTTTCAAATGCTAAAAATACATCTCTTTTCTCTTTTTCTAAAGCAATTTTTATTAGGTTATAATCGTTACTTCACATATAAACCCTGCCACAATACTACTCATCATATTATCATTCACAAACCTTGGATTACACCTTACATACTGACACTGACCAAGAAGAAAAATGAATTATATCGCAAAACTCGACATAGTTCTTCGTCCTCATCAGTACGAACATTCAAAAGGTTCTCTAATTTTGTTAAAAGCGAAATTAACCTCTCAAAACGCGAGTACTACAAATCCTTATTTACGCGCTTATATTCTAGTAAAAATAAATGATGTGAATTAAACAAAATAACTACAACTCCTAAATCATACCACTCTCCTTTTTCACAGTCGACCCCACCCAATCCTTCGACATTAACTGATTTTCTTGCAGCTCTTCTTCCTTCTTCGTCTGAATCTGTTTTTTCACCGATAGCCAATAACAATTACCCTTACTCTTTT
This sequence comes from Rhysida immarginata, assembly GCA_023313115.1. Lineage (NCBI taxonomy): Eukaryota > Metazoa > Arthropoda > Chilopoda > Scolopendromorpha > Scolopendridae > Rhysida > Rhysida immarginata. The sequence continues at coordinate 788,120 of JAHWFO010056890.1, forward strand.
CCTAATAATTCTACCTCCTTTTTTGCTACACCCACTACCCCAACAGAAGTTACCAAAATTATTTCCCAAACTAAGTCCTCTCCCATACCCGATCCTCTAGGAATTCGTTCAGACATTATTATTTTTCCAAACAAGCGTTAGCTTTTCCGCTTTCCTATACAGGGTGTTTTTGAATTGAGTACAGATTTTTTGGGAGATGATAGAAGAGGTCCTTAGAAGTATTTTTTGTCATATAAACATGGGGTCCCCGCAGCTCCGTTTACTTACAATACTGCATTGAACAATCAAATGACACCGGGACGCAGTGTGCGTTGGTAGGCCTAGATTATTTTATTTTTAACAATTAACACAAGCAATCTACTGTAATCAATGACGTATATTAAAGATAGACTCCGAATCCTATTGTTGTAACTTGAAGCAAATTGGGAAGCTCCATGCCCAAAACTGTCATGGCCGAAAGTGAGTGAAGATTATGCAAAACACATGGCTAAACACAACAGTAGCTGATTAATAATTCTTTCATACACCGATCACGGAGTGATAAGTTTATCTTTTCGTTTACTTTGTATTTGAAGTATTTTATAAACAATTTTTCGATCATGGTTTCAATTTCAATTTCGTTTCGATTGTCTTTCAGTTACGTATTTTCATTTTAGTTACGTATTTTTGATTTATTTTTGTGGAAAATGATTCCTGATCCTTTTTCTTGTCTGTGTGTGCAGTTTAACTTTGAGGATTGGTTTTGAATTAATTATTCCTCAGGCCCAAAATCTTCAAAAACAAATCAGCCAGACAGCTAATTAATCCACGGCTCACTCCTGCCCAGAACTATCATGGCTCAATTTGCTTCAATTTTTGCCACTGTTAACAATAGGTTTCGGAGTCTATCTTTAATATACGTCATTGACTGTAATAACTTTTAAAGTAATTGTTTGCAAAGAAATTTCAAGGTGCACGTGCTTGTTTGTTGAAAAGTCTTATAAGTCTTACAGGACAAACTTCGTCAAGGAGATTCCATGGTATCCAACCCTTTGTAAAATACGATTAGTCCATATCTAAATGAACTAATCGCATTCTGGGAAAGCAGTAGGTAAAGATTTGTTTTAAAAAGTTCACTTGATGCGTTAATTGTTAAAAATAAAATAATCTAGGCCTACCAACGCACACTGCGTCCCGGTGTCATTTGATTGTTCAATGCAGTATTGTAAGTAAACGGAGCTGCGGGGACCCCATGTTCATATGACAAAAATTACTTCTAAAGACCTCTTCTATCATCTCCCAAAAAATCTGTACTCAATTCAAAAACACCCTGTATAATTAATTATTCAATATCATCTGGTATTTATCCCTCTAATTTAAAATTGGCGAGAATTTATCCCGTTTATAAAAAAGGGGACCCTAAGACCTATACAAATTACCGTCTTATTGCCACACTCCCGGTTTTTGTAAAGATTTTCGAGAAATTATTTTATATTCGGTTATCTCAATTTATATTTTCTAATAATCTTATTAACCCTTATCAACATGGATTCGTTCCTAAGAGAAATGTCGAAACCGCTTGTTTTGAACTAATTGTATTTGCATCTAAAGAAATGACCAAGAACCATTTCGTTGCGGAGATATTTGTTGACTACTCTAAAGCATTCGACAACATTCCTATTTCCCTTTTGCATGATAAATTATCATTATTTTATAACATTCGTGGCCTACTTCTATCTTGGTTATCCATCTTATCAACTAACAGGCAATACTATTTGTCTCATGCGAACCAATCTTCATCAACTATATCAAGAAAGCGGGGTGTCCCTCAAGGGTCAATTCTATCCCCTTTATTATTTAACTTATTCATTAATGATCTCCCAAATGCGTTAATGCCAACTTTTCCCAATTTTTACACTGATGATGTTACTTACTGTTCTCTAATATTAATTTAACAGAGCTCTAATCATCTATCAATTCAATTCTTTTGATTCTGAAACATTGGAACGACATAAATTGATTGTAAATATCGGTAAAACAAACTTGATGTTTTTTTATCAACGAAACAAGAAAGACATCCCCGAAGCTCCGTTTGTTCTATATGATAATAATCTAATAAAGCCAGTGAATTCAATTAGATATTTGGGTCTAATTCTTTCACATGATCTTACATGGAGTCATCATATAGATCAACTTATATCTAATCTTAACAAAAAACAAAGTATAATTTCTAGACTTCATTATTTACCTCGTAACATACTTTTACTTCTTTACAATTCATGGATTCACTCATCCTTATGTTACGGCATAATCTTTTGGGGTTCTTCAACAGTTTTTGATTTAAAACGTATCTTAAAACTCCAAAAATGGTTTCTGAGAATTTTATCCAATACGTCAAAATCATCACCCATATCGCATCTATTTGGTTAATTGCATATTCTAACAATCAATCAAATATTTAAGCTGCAAATCTCTTCCTTTATATATAAAATAATAAATTCTAATTTAATCATAACTACCCCCTTTAATATAAGCCTAAATCAAGATACCCATAGTTATTCAACCAGAACTGCTTCCGACATTCGTCTACCGCTGTCAAAACGGGGATATCTTCAACGTTGCGTATCCTATACTGGTTTAAAAATATGGTCTTCTTTGCCCCTTGAAATTAGATCTACAGCTTCATATCAATTGTTTCGAAAATTATTCAAAAGGTTTATACATATCAATGTCTGTATATAGTGTAGCTTAATTATGAGAAATTTGTTTCTTCTTTTCATTTATTAGTTTATAATTTCACTTACCTTTTTTATTGTTCAAGATAATAATTATTACTCTCAATTGGTTATTTGTTTTTTGAATCTTTTTTAAGAATTTTTTTATGATAGATTGTTAAGTCAAATAGTTATCATCTTATCTACGAGGCATGTTTTTTAAGTAAGTACCGTTTTGGAATTAAAAAAAGACGTGCAAAGATATCGCAATAATTTTATTTTTACATGAAAGCCTGTACCTTAATCTACTTTTCTACATAATTTCCGTGAATATTGAGGCACTTGTCATAACGTGGCACCAGTTTTTGAATACCCTCCTCATAAAATTCTGCCGCCTGACTTGTTAACCACTGTATCACAAATGTTTTGACTTCGTTATCGTCTTGAAGACGCTGACCACCCAGGTGTTTCTTCAAGTGCAGGAACAAATGGTAGTCGCTGGGCGCCAGATCAGGGCTGTATGGAGGATGATCTAGAGTTTCCCATTTAAAAGATTTGATGAGATCTTTGGTCCGATTAGCCACATGTGGACGGGCATTGTCATGCAGTAAAACGATACCCTTACTCAACTTGCCACGTCTTTTGTTCTGGATTGCACGACGCAGATTGTTCAATGTCTCACAATAAGACGCTGCATTGATTGTCTCATTACGAGGCAGAAACTCCACTAGCAATACTCCTTTTCTGGCCCAAAAAACTGTGCACATGATTTTCCGGGCAGAAATTGTTTGCTTAAACTTCACTTTTTTGGGTGATGATGAATGTCGCCATTCCGATGAATATCGATCGGTTTTACGCCTTTAGCACTAAGAAATCGTATAACAGCCCGTACTTCACAATCGGCGGGACTCACGATTGTCGGAGGCATCTTAAACACTCAGTAAACAACGTATACAATGAAGAATCAGACTGTAATGGCGTCAGTGCGTAGACAAGAGATGTAGTTAACCAGCGCGCATGCGCGGAACGCCGACCGTAGCGCTGCGGCGGCGGAATCGCAAAACGGTACTTACTTAAAAAACATGCCTCGTATAATCTACCTATTTGGTCGATGCCTTGAACTTTTTTTTTTTTGAATTTTCTTTTAAATTTCCTTATTCAATTATTACATTATATAATTAACTTATTAAAATTAAGTTGCAAGCTGTGCCTGTTGTCACTTTATTGTATTTTCCTGTACCGCTATTTAAGTTACATTGTGCGCATTTATTTGGTCTTATACATAAATATTAGTATGAACATTACTTACGTTTATTTATTATAATTGCTCTGTTTGAAGTTCATTAATTGGAATAATTTTTTTTTTATTTATTGGCATTCATAATTGTAAAACCTGCGAGAGAGGCAGCATTAATACTAGCATATCATACAAAGGAGGGGAGGAGGAGAAGCATCGACACGCAATGACCGCATATATACTAATCTAGTGTATTTGAAAGAAATGTAGCGTTTCTTGAATTGCAGATTGTTGGCGTCAGTCATAATATTAATCTTATCTTATATTAATTACTCGAAGTGAGGATAGAACTGTTTAATATGTGGCATAGATGCGCTGGTTAGGAGAGAACGTTCTGACTCTCGTTTTCGTTCTTGGCGTTCTCGTGAGAACGACGTGATGTGACGAGATGTTGTACAAACTGCCTCCCTCTCTTGCGTTCACTGAGCTCTATGTTTTATAGTGCTCAGTTGCTGCGTCGCTCCCTCGTCGGGTCTAGGAGTAACATCACAGTTACTTTGTTTGCAAATTTTCTCGCTAGATGGTAGCACCGAATAAGCAATCCTTGTTATTTTATTATTCTTGACTGGAAAGGGGCCGTCCACAAATTACGTCCTCCTTTTTCCAAATAATTTTATACCCCCTCCCTCCTGTGTCATCACATGCCATATTTTTGTAAACCCTCCCTCCCCCCCTTCAGTCATACGTCATCCTCACACGAAAAGTGACAATTAAAGTCTATTAATCAAGATGTATCGAGGTAATAAATAAAAAACAATGCAACTATAGAGGAAAAAATATTCAATTTATTGAAATATTTACACATCTTTAATTCTTGGTGAGGTAGTCCAAATCTCCAAATCTTTAATTATTACAGACGTATTTTATTGAAGTTGGTTCAGGAACTGTTCGGGAAATCGCAAATTAATGCATTAAATCTCGAAGTGTATGATATTTTCTTTTATTACTTAAAATGTTATTTTTTATTCATAGTCTGTAATTAGAATTAAGCAATTCATTGTTGTAGCGCGTGGACCATTGTTGTCGCAAAAAAAAATTCCTTTTTTTCGAACGCGTGTGATGCGTGTTCTTGATCTCGCGCGGCGAATTCCTTCGCAATTAATTAACTCGGTCGCGAGATGTTGTACTGTCTGATTGTTGCGCGATCAGTGTTCTATTTTTTAATTGCGTAGTACATTCTCTCACTATCTTCTTTCCCCATTGGTCTTGCGACTACATTTCTTCATATCTTTTCTCCACTGTGCAGCCCACGAAGGCCACTCTCTTTGCTAGCGTTTCTTTATTATTTATTCAGCCTTAAGATAATACCTCTACAATTGCAATTACGAGTTTGACGACGCGGTCCCCGCGTTACATGGGTGTCATTGTTGATTTCGACCCGTCGCTCGTTTGTTTGCAGTCTCTCAATGTTTAGGCTTGGCTACGAAGCCTATTTCGTTCGGATGGTACAAGCTCTGCTGTCTTTCCCCATACGTTTTATCTGCAGAACCAAGCGTCTAGGCTGTTAACTGTGCATCGCGAGTCGGCGCGGCTGTACTGCCAGTCCATTGCGTAATTTATTCTTTTTTTGTACTAATACTAGTGCCAGGTACTGCGAGTGCTTGAATTCATTTTTTCTTTTGATAATGTATAATTTTAACTTCTACCATGTTTAACCATAGAATGCGTTTTTGCGTTCTAGTTTCTTTCTTTTACTGTCATTAATAGAATCTTTTGTTGTTTACTACAAAGTGTGTGTTGACTCTTTCCTAGCCATAAATATTCCACTACTAGCAAAGGTACCCGGCGTTGCCCGGGATAATTACTTGGATGTAAACAGAACAATCTCAAAAAATTAAA
>JAHWFO010056890.1:801681-815495 GCA_023313115.1 Rhysida immarginata
TTTCGAGTTATTCTGCTTTGTCAACTTAAAATTTACACCCTGTATATCAAACGACTTGGAAGGAGCTGTCATGAAGGAATATAACGTAAAAATAATGATAGTCCAAATTGGTTTCCAGGAACCTAGTTTAGTGGAACTATTATGGTTCATTGGAACTTTCAATGCTAAAATATGTCATGTAATATATCAAACGACTTGGAATGATGTGTCATAAATGAATATAACGTAAAATTAACGATAATCGAAATTGGTTTCATTGAAACTGGTTAGTGGAACCATCCTGTTTTAGTGGAACCATTATGGTTCATTGAAACTTCAATGCTAAAATATGGCATGTAATATATCAAACAACTTGGAATGATGTGTCATGAATGAATATAACGTAAAATTAATGATAGTTGAAATTATTTCAAAGGTACGTGGTTTAATGGTATCATAATGGTCCATTAGAAACTTCCAATGTTAACATAGGGCCGTTTAAAAATATAGTTCCGCGAATGGTTTAGTTTAACCTTTCGGTACTTGTTTATGTCATTTCTTAATGGTTTATTTAGTTACGCAGTGGAAGACTGGACAGGGCGGGTGGGCATGAAAATAGTTTAAATAAAGTTGATTTATTCTCCCTAGCTTAAAAGAAAATAGAGAAAGTCAAAATTGTAAGATAATAAATAATGTTCATTGTTCATTGAATCGCTGACAATATCTCTTTGAATATGCAAGGCGGCGGAAAAAAGTCTCCTGCTTCACTTGCTTAGAAAAACAGGTAAGTTATTTCTCATCGCGAATTATACGAGGGGCATTCAAATTTGACCTGGACTTTCTTTCTCTACACATTTTTTCCAGCTTTCTGGGAGCATATGGATACTGGTTTGTAGAAATCTTCAGGCTGATGTCGAAACCAAGTCAGGCAGCCTTTTTCACTTCCTCATTGGAGCCGAACCTCTGCCCTCCGGAGAACTCTTTCAATGGTTCAAAAGGGTGATAGTCGCAAGGGGAGAGATGCTGGCTGATGGAGGATGTGGTTTGATGTCTCATTTGGTTTCGTCAGTGTGTCCATAGGCAGTTTGCCTGTGTGTGGTCTAGCATTGTTTTGCAGAAAACAAACACTACTGGTAAGGAGTCCTGGTCGCTTTTTCCTTAGTGGGGGCTTCATGGACGTCCTCAAAATGTCACGGTACTAGGGTGCATGTATGGTTCGACATTCTTCCAGAAAATAGACATGAATGATACCCTTAAAGTCCCAGAATACAGTCGCCATCACTTTCGTTGCCGATGGTGTCATCTTGAATTTCATAAGTCGCCACTCTATGCTCGCACGATTGCTTTCAGGAGTGTGGTGATGAGTCCATGTCTCTTTGGTGGTCACAACACACTTTATGAATCTGTCACCTTACCTGTAATTCGCTGCAGCAGCTTGGAACAGATTTCCACCCGGGTGGTTTTGTGATCCTCGGAGAGTTGATTAGGAAGCTATCTGGCACAGATCTCGTTGAATTTCAGTTTATCGTGGATGATGGTCACCACACTGCCAGTGCTGATGTTCAGTATAGAAGCCAATTCCCAGACATGAATCCACCTGTTGTCCTTTATCAGCTCATTTGTTCGTGCGATGATGCCATCATTGACAGAAGTTGCTGGCCTTGCCTTATGAGGTTCATGACTTGGTGAACTATCTTTGAAGTCTCTTATGAATTTCAGATGCTTTCACCCCTTCGTTGTGGAGAAACTTGATTATTCGTTGTTCCACTTTGGTCAACACATCGCTGTCCGCCATTTTGTTTAAACAAACAATCGGTTGTCTTGGCACCTGGATGAGTGGTGCTGCATTTGCATGACAGGAGGTAGTTTCCATCCCAACAATGAAAGTTTAGATTTTTTCAACAATGAAATTTACAAAGAAAATCAAGTCCAGGCCAAATTCGATCGCCCCTCATATGTTGAAAGACGCCATAATCAATCCAGATGCCCAGGAAAGTAATTTTGATTCACAGTCATTGCATATTTATATAATAAAGTCAAAGTTTGGCCAACGGTGGATGTAATGTGACTAAGGAAAAGAATAGATAAGTGTCACCTATGCCGTTATGAAGGAAAGGATGGATGGATTTCCAGCTCGCATCTCCCTCTTCCAGGAGACTAGCCGTATGGGATGAAAGGATGATGATGAAAATAGACAAACACACACATCCATGCCCTTGCCGGGATTCGAACCCGCAACTCGCTGGTTACGAGAGTAGCAAGACCTGCGCCTCAACGCTCTCGGCCACCGAGCCGGCTTATGAAGGAAAGACGAAGCTAAGAATGTGCGAGTTAAAGTTAGTGAACACTATGACGTAATACTGCATAGCCAAGGATACTTTCCATATAAGCCCCAACTCCATAGGGCAACATTCCTATTAACTGGCCAATAATAATACTGACATGTACCGTCGTCTGAAAGCTCAATAGACTATTAAATTGTGGAGGTCTCGGTGCAACGCAAAACCGCTCTCTCGTTTGGTTGCCTACTCGCTCACGTCCTTCGTTACAGCGAGGCTCGCCGACCTTGCTAGACTGCGTAGGCGAATTACTGTAGAAGGCGCCGATATTTTTATTATCCACATCGCCCGTTCTTCTCCAAGTTCGTGAAGACCTTCGCTTTCCGGTTTCCAACTCCGTTGAATCCGCCATGGCCGCATTAACCGGATTCACGTTCTCCCATTTCTTTTCGTCGTTTAAGGAGCAGGACCTTTTATCCTCCTTCCTCAAGTCCAACCACCTTTCTTCTGTCTAATCCTCTCTTCTACCGGTTCTCGCACCTCTTCCGCTTCCTACTCTCTCACTTTCTCTCATTCAATCACCTAACTTGCGAGATGACGAAACAAAGTATCTCGTCGGATGACGTACCACATTTTCATGACCGGTTCGATCACCCGAATCCCAAAATTAAATTATAACCAATGCATAAGAATTTCTAAACATTCTGAAGAAGGCATTGGCATTAAATATCATTAAAAACTAAAACATAATGAATAAGCATTATTAAATGGTAAGAATTAATTCATAAACATTACTAGACAAATGATATAATCAAATTTCTAGGAGTCATGCAATGTACGAGAGTCGATTGAAAAGTAATGCCTGCATGGCTGTAACTTTTTATTTGATAACCGATTTTCAAAATTCTTTTTGTATGTCATGCTTACATTTCTCTTCTATGCAACGCACCATATATTCATTTTGCGATATATTCTCATCTCTTTCCACGCACTGGCGCCAACGCGTAACTAGTCGGATGAACCTGTCGGAGAAGAATTCGGACTTTTTTATGCTTTTTCATCGATTTTGCACCTTGCAACTTTCACCGCTTCCCAAATATGAAAGAGCACCTTAAGGGACATGAGTTTCGTTCTAATGATGAGGCGAAATTCAATCCTGGTGTTGACAACAACCCTTGACACGGTGCATTCTTGTATAGAAGACCAAACAGAATCAACGAATATGAACTTCATACCAGACGAAATCCATGCTAAATCCGGTTGATTACGCATTGCTGATCTAAAGCTGGAGCTGGTCTGGAATAGCTGATCCATTGGGTGTCAGCTGAAGTAGTCTCAGTCCGATGGTTAAAGATGGCAAACATATTTTCTTTGGTCGACAAAGCTAAGCGCATGGCCATCGCATTCAACAATGACGAGGAAACAGCACATCACATAGTATTCTATTGCATTGTATAAAAATATACAATTTACATTTCTTTAGAAAAAAACATGCAATTTACATAAAATCATGTGGTAGTGTCATGCCAACAGAGGGTGTTAGGTATGCAAGAGCAGTTTGATGGCGTAACGCAAGCGAGCGAACCGAAATCGAATCCCAGCAAAGACAGAGTAGGCGCGCTTTGGACCCCTAATCACCGTGCGAGGATGGACTAATCCAGAATCGCGTGAGCGGTGATTCTTCTCGTTCATTGGTGTTGAAAAATTGTTTAGCCAATGAGCTAATTAAGGGGGAATATAAGGGGACCATGAAGCAGGCAAAAGGGAGAGAGTTTGGAGTTTTTGCCGAGTTGAAGGAAATTGGTGACTGCAACCGATGTTTGCAAGACAGGATTCCCTTGAGCAGCGCCGAGAACCAGGAATCGTGGAAACTTCGAAAGAATCGTCAGCGGCGTGGGGGAGCGGAATCCAAAGAGCGCAGTCTGGGCAAGTCACTTTAATACGCACTTTCTTACGTAATAGAGAATTTCGAGGTTTAACCGGTGCAAATGGAAGAAACGAGAGGTGTCACCAGCGAAGCCAGAATACCTTCTCTCGCCGGGGCAAAGCTGAAACTGGATTACATTCAAAGGCATAGAGGATTTCTCATGGCAGTAAGCAGCGTAGGTGCTCCCGGGTCTCAAGAGAAGGAAGAATTTCTAGGCAGGTGACTAAAGATCGAACTCTCGCGGTTAAAACTAAGATACTTAAGAACAATGTTTTAAAAAGTATTCATTCAAAAAATAACTTTTCGTCGAACTTTTCCCGCAATGCTAAGCAAGATAGCAAGGCAACTCATGGGCTCTCTCGGAGGAATATAGACTTTAATACCGGTAATTTGTGTTTTAATAATTCTGCAAATCGCCCCTGCAGCTTTAATCTTTTAAAGGACTCATTTCCCGGGAGTGACACGAAAACAGCTGAACCAGAGGAAGGAGCTCCGGCTGGGCCACGCCAATATTTCTACAGACTTCGCGGATGCAATTACTGAGCCGGTTCAGTTACTTCATTGCTGCCCATTTGCTAGGAGTTCATTGAAAAATTTCGACGAAGGAAATAGCAGCAAATCGATCGAACCACGTACAGAGGATACAGTGAAGCCTGTTTCACAATTAGGGTTTGCGTGCGGAAAGTTGGCGGATGCGGAGTACGCAACGCGTAGAGAGGTTTTTCCGCAAACGCGGTCATTTCACAAAAAAAACAAAGACGCGCGGATTCCGTCCCTCAAGTAGATTGCGGGCGGATTTCTCATATCTAGACAGTCTAGATATTTGACGAATCCGCGTACGCAGTAGCCAATCAGAATCGGATTAGCTTTGCACAGTAATTCTGGGAAATTTGAACACCTGTGAAAATTGGGCTACACTTCGTTCATTGCTGAAGCACATTCGATATCGTAATAATAATATATCTTTTTTTTTTTTTTTTTTTTTTTTTTTTTTTTTACCAATATTCGATATTAATTTAAGGCGTTTAGATGACATGTCTTTCGGGTATAATATAAGATTTATATTGGATAAAAAAACATCGAATACTTAATCAACATTGATGGCATCGCTCGGCCCTAACAAAAACTTGATTACCCAGTCAATGCGACGGTAACAAAAACAAAAAAAAAAGGTACAATAAATATGCCTACAATAAAGTATATAAAATAAAAATTACAGTTGGAAAGCCTAAGTGACCAGTATGTTATTATGAAAAGGAAGTGAAATTATTTTTTTAAAACATCGAAGGGTTGGCGGGAAAAGAGAAAAATGCTGGGGGGGCGGAAGAGGTATCGAAACCTAATGACCACATGTTCTGATCGTGTATATTTGAAAGAACAAATACATCGAAGTTTTACTGGAAGTCTCTCTCGTATTTTATCAATACATCGATTTTGTTAGGAAAAACAGAAAATAGCCATTAATTTTAAAGAAAAACGTTCGTTTAACGAACGATTAATACACTATAACCACCTTTATAAGGGTACTCTAAAATAGACCAATCGGAAGAGACTTCTTGCGGTCGCATATTGAATTGTGAACTGAAAACGGAAACTTCACGATGCCTCCGCAAGGTATGCGACGCCTCGCGTTTTAATTGTGAAACAGGCTTTACACGTTTTATCGTCTGGAAAGATTTCCCGCCGTCTCGTCCGCCCTCACCGAGCTCGGCAAGCCACGACGGAGCGAAGCAGAGATCCTTAATCTAACGAGATGCGACAATATGTCATATGTGAAATGGTTCGCGCAGCTTTCTTCTGCGCAGGTTAGTTGCGAGGGTGTTGCCAGATGGTGCTGTAGGTCTTGACGATATCTGACGTAATCAAAACGTCTTCAGAGCACTGAAAGCAGACGATAATGGCGACAAGGCAGAGATTTTAAATATTTCGATGTTTAAAATACGACATGTCCCATATTTACGGAAAATTATTAAAATTAAATCAAAAATTAAAGAAATTAGGAAAGAAATCCAAAAGAGTTCATTTCTATTTAATTAATTGAAGTAGTATTGTTAGTCGGCCATGGTTAGTTACAAGATGACGACACTTACGAATGCTCTCTTGCCGTTTGAGAGTTTGTTACGAGATGGCACAACGCGTATTTTTGCCATATCAAGTTTGCTATGGGAATTTTGCTTGTTGTCGCATCTCGTTAGATTAAGAATCTCTGGAGCGAAGCCAGCCTCTTCGTTGCCACCCAGCTTGGCTGTTCTCCATTGTTCGAGCGGTAGTATAATCCACTCTGTAACTTTTCTGTTCCTGCTTGTTAATGGTCGATTTTTATAAGATCTCTTTATTAGTCTCGTAAATATTTAGGGATTGTTCAACACGTTTCTAGTCTTTATTTATTTCTTTGAGCAGGAGGGGTCCTTGCATCGACTTACCTTTCATGGTTGCCGCTTTCCCTTTTTTGCGGTACCCTAAAATGGGGTAACGTTGGGACACTTTTTCAGTTTTTTTTTGTCTCCTTATTAATACTTTTTATCTATTTTCGCTGAAACTCCTGTTCTATATGAATCTGCCCTTCCTGTTTCCAAATATGGGCGTGATTTTACTCTCCAAACAGCGACTTTCTCTAAAAAATCCCTGTATAGTTGTCCCAATCTTACCCCATCATATGGGTGAAACTTTGGGACAGTACCATTTTTGACTTTAAAAGACTAGGGGAAATTGATCTTTCCCAATTTTAAACACCAGTTGTTTATTTATGAAACTTCTGACCCTGTGAGATTCGTTGAAAGCATTTGGCACTCTAAAAATTGGTATAAGAAAAGGCATTCTAAAAATGTTATAAACATCGAGCTTCTTCAGTCTCTTAATGTCTCGACGGCCAAGTGGTTTGGTGGGTAGATAAGCTGCACTGTTTCTTCCTTTGAGTAGTAAATTTTGTCGCGTTCGCTGTCCATTTCCACTGAGAATCCGACCTCTCCATGGCTGCGATGAATATTTCCTTGTTGTTTTTCATCTAGGTGACCTTTCCCAGATAGACTTTTCTTTTGTAATTTACCAGAACGTACTGTTCCACAGCGAGATTCTGGAGGCTACTTTCAAGTTGAAGGAGTGAGCTCATCGCTGCGTTCCATTTGTAAGGTTATTCTGTTGTAAGCACACAACAATGCCTTTATTGCTATTTCTGCTCTCTTTGCCTCTTCTATCATTGTTCTCGATGTTACGCTCGAGTACTGATTGATGTCAAACAACATAAAATAACTGAAATCAACATTTGGGCATCTTTTTGACAGTACCAAAGTTACCCCGCTCAGAGCTGACTTTTTACAATCTTGAGGTTATAGAGTAATATACACGGGTCAAAAAGGTCATTACAAAAGAAAACTGATATCAAAGCATGTAATATTCAATGTACATTCCTGTCGGTATTATAATATGCACACTTATTTCCTGGAGTATGGAAGTTTCAGAGCAACGAAAAAACTTGAAAATGTGCTTGTAGGAAGAAGATGACCTGAGACAGATTACAGTGGAGCTGAACCAATCAAATGCTGCCGTAATATTGCTGTAAGGTCAGTGATTAAGGTGGCGTTGATTGGGCGGCAAATTCAAACTGGAAGCATATTAGGGAAGTTCAAAAGCGAAAAATTATGCAACGTCCTAAAGATGCACGCCGCGTCCAAAGTTACCCCGTTTTACGGTACCACAGTTCGATTCGGTTCGCTCCTCCCTGAGATCCATCGACGACGTTTTCGTCCGTATTGTCGATAGAGCTTGAAATGAAGCTTTGTTGGTCGATTATCATTGTGTAATCTATTTTACAAAATACAACTCGTAAAAAATTAAAATTACATATTGCAATTCATATTTACACAAATTGTAATTAAGAATTTAATTAAATTTATTTCTAATGCATTTGTGTCTCTTCCCTCCTTACTCTGACACGACTTTTAAACCTCTGGGTATTTGATGGTTAATTAATGATTTTAATTAAAAGTAATTAAAAGATCGCGACAGAGGGGAAGGCGCTTGTTAGCAAGCATTTCAACGACCCGGATTATTGTTGTTGGCTACAAAAATTCCGTTGAAAAGGTTTTTTTATAGTACGCTTCCACTTAGATTTCTTTGATTGACTAGCTAATGTTTTTCTTGTTCTCTTTTTCTAGCAGGTTATTAGGCGTTTAATTTTTAGGTAACGAATTTGTGGAGGAATTTGGTTGAGAAGTCGAACGCCTCTCTGGACATCGACCTCGAACGCCAACCAAAAATGGTTGAAGACTGTATATAACAAAACAATTCGTACAGAATTTAAATTAAATAAATTAGATTCCGTCACTGAAACCTGTTCTAAATATAAACTGCCGACCATTGTGACGATTGGTAAAGTCGCCCATATTTCAGAAGTGGCGGATGCTGTTTGAAATGAAAAACATCTAGCAACATTTATAAAGAATTGGCTTAACTGGGAGGTAAACGCATAATCATAGAAGGGGAAGTAGGGAAACTTCCTTATGCTTATGCATTGACATAGAAGAAAATAATTTTTTATTACTGAAGATTTCATGCTTATCTGAAACCAATTGTTGTATACACGGTAAATACAAAAGTCAGAACCGCCCTTTTATTTTTTGAAACGTAGCAGATATGTCAATTTTGATGATCCAATGAATAGGAAGTGTGGGTGGCCTATCCCATGGTGCATTTTCATCATCCCAAATATGCAAATTAGGACACATTCAAAATTTATCTCAAAAACCGTAAGGGATAAATTTCCAAACGTGGTGAACTGTTTGTAGCTTACAAAAAGTCACACTGCACAAGGAAAATTGAATGTTGATATTTCCACCATGTAAAGCATGCAAGTCAAAAAATTAACATAAATTACCATACTCACATTTACTTTCATGCAGAAAAGCAAATAAAAGGCATGTTTCAGCACACAGAAGACAGAACAATTCCAGGATGGCAAGCTACACTGTTCCGGAAATGGTCAACAAACAGTGGGTGATTGTCGGTGATTGGTTAGTCCGATTTGGATGATTTTTTTTGTTTTGTTTGTTTTTTTATGCTGAAGAAGTTTGCAATTGGGATTTTTTCACTATCCCTTACCGGTTTTGAGATAAATTTTGAATATGTCCTAATTTGCATATTTGGGATGATGACAAATGCACCATGGGATAGGCCACCCACAACTTCCTATTCATTGGATTCATCAAAATTGACATATCTGCTTCGGTTCAAAAACTAAAAGGGGGGTTTCAGACTTTTGTATTCACCCTGTATATTTCTTTAATAGAGTTAAAAGTAAACTAAGAAATTTAGTTTACAATTTTTGATGAGATATTTGTAGAAAAACTTGCAACCGAACATTAAAGTCTGCAGTCGCTCCACATTGTCTCCGCGGGAGTTTAGTGAAACTGTGGCACTGTTGCACTTTTGGCTCCAATCACAGGATTTCAGTGTTTGGGTCGTTTATTTAATTTGATTTAAAAGATATTGTAGAATAAATATTATTTATTTTTTCTTTGTTATGTAGTTAAATAAATTGTTAATGAAAGTAAGTATATTTAAAAAATAAATTGAATAAAAAATATCAAATAGATGCATAATCATAGTACTCTCATATCATGATTACGGTACACAAAATGTTTTTTTAAATTTATAATTAATTTATTTAAAAGAAATGAACACAGGGTGGTAAGATTTTGTAAAAAAAACCCTGACTTTTTGGATAGAGTGAAAGTGATAATAGGGGCCTAGAAGACGTTTTATATACAGGGGCTTATACAGGGTGGAGGGAAGAATAATGTAAGGAGAAAGCCAAATACATTGAAAGAAGCTGTAGAAAGCCATTTGACAAATTAGAGAACAGCTAGAGGGAGAGGGGAGTGTAGGAAAGGTAATGAAAGTATGGTGCCTTTGCGAAGGTTAATAATCATTATAGGGAATTGAATTTCATGAGAAAAGGACTCGAATTGCTCTTTTTCTTTTTTGTTATGGAAGTTATGAGGAATATAAAGAATAACGTCCTGTATGGAGTGGCCGCAAGAATTTAAGTGTTTAGCGATTGTATTTTCTTCACCCTATATTTTGTATTATATCCAGACTAGTTTTTATTTTCTGGCTAGAGAATTGAGGAGAGATGTGTAATGCAGAGAAAAGTAAAACAAATAAAGAATTTGCAAAATTGCTCTCTTAATATTTGAACTCTTTCTCTGATTATACTTGAACTGTTATTTATTTTTTAAGAGTATAATTCTGTTTTAAATTTATTATAATAAAAGGCAATAAAGTTTAATAAATACACAATTGAATTTTTTTTTGATATGTTGTCATTCATTTTAGATTTTATCACTTTGTAAATAAGAGTTAACAAGAAAATAAGCTTGGAGCCAAAACAGCAGTGGCGCCATCATGCGGTGGAACATAGAGAACTACGGAGTTTCACTATTTCCCCTTCTATGATTATGGAAAACGTAAGGTTAACATAGTTGCCGATGTGACTTCAGCTTTTATAAAAAAAAAAATGTTTTCCGTATAATGCGATAGCTCTGTGGAATAGGCTACCATACGCTATACGTCCCACAGTGTTTGGTTGCTCTAAAAATGTAGGTGTGCGCTCGTGCGTTCACTTTAAACAGAGTTAAGAAATAATTGATAGAGTCGCAATAGTCTTTCTTATTATGGTTTTTTCCTTTGTTTGAGAGAATTTTTGTGAGGCCCCAGGATTCTGAAACCCCCCACCCTTGTTTTAGTAAAACGCGAGTTGAGATTTAATAATTAATATTTAGATTTTCCTTCAGCTATTTCAGTGATAGTTGTTTGTGTAACACAGGAGAGATTTTAGTTTATAAGGTAAAGGCAGTTTTCTAAATTATTGCTATATTTTATTTAACTTTTAATCTTAGTCAGTCATTTAAATTAGTTAGCAATTGGTTATTATTTCTAGAATGATTAAATGGTCAGAATTAATATTGGAGATGATAGACCAGTCATGTTTAGTTTATTTAAACATTTATCTAGTTTACTTAATTGTTATTCAGTTGTTATTTAATTGTTTTATAAAAGTTTAGATTGGAGATAGTAGTTAGATTACACAGGTGTTAAGTTAGCGACAGTGTTTGAGTCAGATATGACGCATTGTCTGATTTTCATGTAAATGATGGTGGCATGATTAGAAAGGAAGATTTGACCACCTTTCCACGAATCATCTGATTGTGTGTCCTTTATACATAGATGTTCAGTTTCAGTTAGGAAGTAGAGTGAGGAGAGAGTTGGTGTTGAGAATTGGTGTTGAGCAATTGGTGGAGACTGTCGGTGAACTGTTGTTGAGCGATGAGTAAGTTGAAGAACCTGTCGGAGTAGACAGATGTAGATGTTGAGGAAATTAGTGAGTTGTTAGAGTGAGTGGTGGGAAATTGAAGAGTGTTAACCTGTCAGGGCGGACAGCGATACTTAGTATATACTCAAAGTTTGGTTATTTCTCATTACTGAGGAGAAACCCCTCTTTAATGGAGAGAGAAGCATATCGTTTATTTTTCATTATTGAAGAACAGAGAAGAATCTGAAACCGAATAGATTGGGTAACACACACTCGCTCTCATTTCTCTCTGATCCATTAAATTGACATTAGATTTAAATCATTAAAAAATTGGAGTGAACTTTGTAAATAAATCAGTTATTATTGTTTACAAACTTGTAGAAAGGTACCAAAAACAAGAACTTTTCACAAGTTTGTGCCACAAAATCTTAGTGTGATTCAGTGTTATCTTCACTCAAAAAGTGAAACTTACAATGAACATAATGTTTCTCTTCTACGATATTTTGAAACTGGCTCTTTCAAAATAAATGATATTTTGGTATGTGTTTATGATCACAACTGGTGGATTGGTGAAGTTAAAATTGTCAGTATGGAACATCGACGGAGCCATTAGAAGACAGCAATAGGTGAGATTGTTTCATTTTATTTGTGTGTAGTCGGAACAGAATAGTTTAAACAAGATTATCAACTCAGTTACTGGAACACCCCCCTTTATTTGTTTGTGCCTCGAAGTTATAAGAAGCGTCCATTGCGAGCTTCGAATTTCATATGGTGAGAGTTCATCATGTGACTCCGCCTTCATCAATTCTGAAGGAACTCATGAAAGTGTCTGCACTGACAGTTGTTGTGCAAGACTTATTTTAAGAACTCGGACTTTTGTAACTTATAATTACTTAAGTGGTGTTAAGAATGTTATGCAGTTGTTCAAGTTACTCGGAATTCAAAGTGATCCAATTTACATTTCTCTCCTGTAGATGCTAGTCGCTCATGCACTCACATTTGGCGTCACGAGAGCGAACCTGATCCTGAGATCAGTCTAAATACAAGTGTTTCAGAGTTAGTAGCCACTAGCGGTATAACTGTAGACCGGGGTTTCAGGCACGACTCAACGTCTAATTTCTGCGGGTGAGGAGGTCATCTGTGTTACTGTGGTCCTCCCATTTTAAAAAGGCCATGCGATGTGTTCAGGCATTGCGTGAGGAGTATTTATTGGGCTTCCACCCTAAGCAGAACAACGCAGTGCTATGCAGTGAAGCATGAGGCAGGAATGGCTGGTGGCTGGACCAAAACAATAGTGCATTACAGAATAAAACGGTAATGATACTGTATTCCAGTAACTGTCTTCTCTGTTAGCGATTGATGATTAAACTGATGAGTTAGTAATTAAAACTGAATTAGGCTTGGAGTGATTGATATTACGGACTGAATATAATTGTTGAAATATTATTGATGTGTTTGCTGTTATATAGTGCATTATAACATATTTAGAAGATATACCAAATAAGTAGGGACCTTAAGAAGTGATTGACTTTAGTTGTTTGTACTTGCATGTATTTTGACCCAAATAAGAATATAATTAAATAATGACGCTTTTAACTTGTGCTTACTTATAAACATACACCCCTTCAGATTCATATCAGTCCCGAACCCCTAACTTCCATCCCACCTGTCGAACACCTTTTCAGGCCTTTGATAATTATTATAGTGGAACGTGTGGGTGGTTCCACTGGCGCCCGAACAGGGACTGATAATACATAATTTCTGGATTTTTGAGGGTGTGTCCGTTTTTTATGTTTAGCAAGGATTGAAGTAATTGTCTTGTTTTTTTGCTGGGAATACTGTTTGAAATGGTGTATTTAAGGTTATAGATTTAGATATTGTGTGGATAAACATGCCTGGTGACTTAGGTGATGTTGCCACAGGTGGGGCTGTTGGCCCAGCTGTAGCTCCAGGTCCGATGGTTGCCCCTGAGCTTGCAGGGTATACTGGAGTGGTAATGACATCTACAGGAGAAGATGGAGGCCTAACCATGGCCCCCTCTAACTACTGGCCTGCCCATCAGCTCGCCATCTGCGTGGAGCTTGGTGGCCATTTCGCGAACTAATGGCGCTGCGAGATTGCTACATTTCTTTCGCAAATTGCATAGCTCAGACAGGGCTCGGAGAGGAAATTCGCGGTATCTAACAATTTTTTATTATACATTTTGAAAAAAAAAATTGAAAAAAAAATTATTGCTATAGCATCAATATTTTCGAGAGATGACATAACTTCGATATTATTATTATTATTATTATTATTATTATTATTATTATTATTATTA
>JAHWFO010056890.1:815505-861800 GCA_023313115.1 Rhysida immarginata
TATTATTATTATTATTATTATTATTATTATTATTATTATTATTATTATAATGACATCAACCTTTCTTTTGCAGAGGGCCTTCATTTAAAGTTATTTTCTTAATTTTTTTTTTTTTGCTTGACCGATCATTTATATTTTTGTCATTCATTTTTATTCTAGTGGTCTTTTTCCCCGTTGTTGTTACATTATTATTAATTATTATTATTATTATTATTATTATGGATATTGTACCCAAACTTAAAGTTTAAAACTTTTGCAATCAAGAGTTGATAATTTTTGTTCTTTTTAAAAAAAAAAATTAATCATCAATTGGATTATATTAATATTGACAACATTCTTGATTTGGAAAGAGTAGTTTTGATTTTTTTAATTAATCAGGGTCCCTCAATCCTATAGAAACTCCCGGATGTTTGTTTTTTTAAAAAGTGGAGAACGAATCTATCTTCTCTCGATCCAACTTTTAAAATTATAAAAGCTTATGATTCTTTTGATATTACCAGGGATAGATGAAAGAATCATAAGCATCATCTTCCTTCATCCATCCCTGATATTACTAATTCTATTGACATTTTTACTTATAATTCTTTGGCTCTTTTTTCATTTATTCCCCCCCTCCCTCACTGGAGTATGTCCGTGTGATCGCTTGGATCATTCTCATGTCCTTGTGATACAACATTATTATTATTATTATACACGCAATAAATTTACTTAACTTCACGTTTGTTATTTTGGATTTTGAGCCCCTTCTTCAACCTCTAGAATTTTGAAATTTTGCCTAGTAACTAAATTTCGATGGCAATACAATTCAGTAAAATTATTTTTTAAATTCGAATACTTTAAAAAAGGTTATTACTAATTTTCATTTAATTTTCATCCCAGGTAGACGTTTGGTTGTCTCTTGAGAATTAATTCACAGCCGGTAAACTATCAGTTGAATCATTATAATAAACAACATGACCCTATTTCATTACCATTAAAATTTATATGCCATTAAATTTATAATCACTGCATAATATATTCTATATCTTCATTAATTGAGAATCATTTGAAAATCATTAAAGTTAATCAATGATTCAATGAGCGCCCCAACGATTTTTATTTTATTTATAAAAACACATTAAGCAAAAAAAAAAAAAAAAAAAAAAAGTGCATTTTTAATTTAAACATTAAAAACGTACATTTTTAGTTTATTTATTTACTATATATTTCAATAGCTCATAAGGAGCTCATAAAAAGCGTACTCATATGGCTCATTTATTACTTCAAATTATGAAGAATTTTAACTGATTTATACTTTCGTTCAACTTTTTTTTTTTGGTCAGCTTATGTTTCAACGTGCTTGTTATGTGTAAATACAACAATCTATCATAGAAAAGCTAAAAATATTAGTGTTTACTGTGGGAAAATAGGAAAAAATGCAAGCTCCTACATTGATTTCAATGTTGTTTTGTAGCAATGTGTCAGCACTGCTTGCGACAACATAGAGAATTAGGGCGGAACGCATTTTCCCATAGGCAGCGAGCTAATGGGCAGGCCAGTAGTTAGAGGAGGCCATGGCCTAACTATCTCTGTCTTCCTGGCCAGTGTTGATGACATGGCCGAGTTGGGTCATTGGCCAGATAAAGTTAAGTTGACCGTGGTAAGGTCCAAGATTAAGGGAAATGCCGCTAAGCAGGCATGGGAACATGAGCTTTTTGACATTGCAGAATATGCCCGAACATGGAAGCGTCTCAAGCATGTGTTTGGAAAGGTAAAATTTACAGTGGATTTCAGCAAAGAGCTTCATGATACCGTGCAACGCCCAAACAAATAGGTGTCATCATTCGCCAATCAGCTGGAAGTAGCAGTGGAGCGGTACATTGGAGCGCATCCCATGATGGAGCCTAGCCGTGACCAAATCTTGCTTTAACGTTTTAGCAATGGGAGCCTGGTAGCACACAAACGAATATTGTTATCGACTAATCCATGCACTCTCCGAGATGCAGTCTTGGCCGCATTGAGGTCAGAAGAAATCGAGAAACGGAGTAAGAGGGCCACTAAAGTTGATGAGAGTGGGGAAGGAATTGGTTGTTCTGATGCTTGCTGCCCATAAGAAGCCAAATAAGCCATATTGTTCTGCAAGAGGCGAGGTCAATAAACCTCAGCCAGAGAGATGTGGGTGTGGGCTTACTTTGAAATGCTTGGAGGAGGTCGTGGGCAGCCTAACATAGGCAATGGCCCAGATGAAAATGGATTTGGAAAAGAATTGAGGGGAAGGGGGCCCAAAGCCAAGATTTGGCACGGGGTGTTTTTGCTGTGGACAGCCAGGGCACTATGCTCGAGACTGCCTCCAGCATGCTTCCAGATCCCAGAATGTGAATCTGGGCACCTCATTATCTGACCCCTTGGTGATGCATTGCATCGAAGTTGGGCTTTGCATCTTCAAGGTGGAGCTTCAAGGGCAACCAGTGTCCATGTTGGTTAACACTGGCTCCCAAGTGTCAGTGGTAGATATGGAGGTCTGTAGACAAATTTCCAATGCCCTGTAGCACCCTGTCAACATGGCAATAAGTGGTGTAGGGGGAAGCTGCTTTATGATAGAACAAGGAGTTACACTGGATGTCAGCCTGCAAGGCCGTTATATGGGTGCACGTACGTTCATGTTACATTCATTTGCAGATCAACCATATGACGGTATCCTTGGAATGGATGTGCTTCTACCAGACATAAATGGAATGGTCGTGGCTATTGTGGGCATGGACACATCATAGATGGTGGAGTCAGTGGATGCAAAGGGTCCAAAAATGTGCAGGCCTGTGGATTTATTGTTCGGGGGTCTGAGGATGGTGAGTTGTAAACGGTGATGATCAGAACTCCTGGCCGTGCTCTGGGTCATAACGCGTGTAGGCAAGCACAGTGGTTGGGCCCATTCAGGGTGCAAGCCCGTGACAATTGCGGGTGGATTTGGGTAGTGGGCCAGCGTTACGGGGATGTTCACTGGGTCAATGGGTCCCAAGCCTGGACAAGATGTCTCGGTGTAATACAGGGCAATTTGAAAGGAAAACGAGGAACATTATTTAATGGAGTATATCAGAGCCAGGAAGATTATCCTTAGCCCCATGATGTTGCGATTTCCAGGGAGAATTATGCAATTGCATGTCTAAGCTTGAGATTAGTAATGAGTCAGAGGTGCAAAATATGAATGTGCATGACTCACTGGGTTTAGATAAGGGGAGCATATCTTGTCCCACCCCAAAAGTGAAAGGGGTGTATAATGGTTTAGAGTCTGTTAGTGGAGTACAAGTTGAAGCGTCAGCAGCCAAAGGGGACCCTGAGGTATTGGGTAGGAAAAAGAGGTGTCACGGGGGCAACAAGCACTGGTCAGCCACTAAAAAGGCATTGATGGCCACAACCAATATGGTAGGGGTAGAGGAAAGCCAATTTGCCAAAACCAAGGTGTCATTTGCTAAACGACCTAGAACCAAACCCAATATCAGTCCAGTGGTGACTGGTTTAGTGTAGGTACATGGCAACCTGATGAGTTCTACAGCAGAGTCAAATGACTCAGGAGGGGACAATGAATGGGATAGTGAAGCAAAGGGACCTTTAAGTGGAGCGTTTTTGAATAAGGGAGAGAGGTTGGGTTTTTGCAATTTAGAACTTTAGATTTTTTTTTGTTTTGAACAATTATTTTGGGGTTGTTCAAGAGTTTCCGTCGGACGTATGTGACATTCCATGTCAGTGTTTTATTTTGTCTGTGTATCACATGGATCCAACGAGAGCCTTGTTTATTTTTCATATGTTAAGCGTTGATCCTTGCTGGATGCGTTGTGTTTATGTTTGCTTATTTTAGTTTTTTTGTGTAATCAATGTTAACTGTCATATGAGCAAAAAGGGAAAGTTATTGGTTGTCAAGATAATTCTTTTAGCGTTTTTTTAATGTATTTGTTTATAATATATTCTTTATTTCTCGTTTGGGTCCAGTTATTTATTTGTAGTTATGTTAACGGCAGTAGGAGAGATTTAAATGAAAGATTTGTATGTTTGACGTTTTACTGAATTTTATTTTATATTTATAGCATTTTGTGATAAAAACTAGTAATGTTTTGGCAACAGCTGTTACCGACAATAGTGGAAGCAACAGAGGTCGTTATTGTTGGAGTTTGGCAGTGTTCTTCGGATGAAATTCTCTGAAGATCATTGCCAAGCTCCAACAAGGTATTGTTCGTGAGGAAAGAGAGTGTTGTTAGTAGAGTCAATTAAAAAAAATATAGATGTTGAGTGCTGTTTACTAAAGAGAGACGTTCGTTTGGAAGGCAGCGAGTAGGCAGCCATGTTGTAGCGAGTATTCAAGCAATCGAAGATATTAAATTCGGTTTGCACTATGAATGCTTTAAGCAAAGAAACTGCTATTTTACCATGCAATTAAAGTTCTGCGCCAGTAGATTACTGTTGTGATTTTAGTTAGTAAATTAATGTTGTTTTGTTGAGACTGCGTAATACTTAAATGTTTCATGGTAAGCAGACCTGAAGATAAAAGAACACCCACAGTGAATTGATCGACCCATTAGAAGAAGAGCAATTGGTGAGACTGTTTCATTTTATTTGTGTGTAGTCGGAAAAGAATAGCTTAAGCAAGATTTTAAACTCAATAACTGGAACACCCCCACCCCCACTTTATTTGTTTGTGCCTCGAAGTTATAAGAAGCGTCCATTGCGAACTTCGAATTTCATATGGTGAGAGTTCATCACGTGACTCCGCCTTCATCAATTTTGGAGGAACTACTGAAAGTGTCCGCACTGACAATAGTTGTGCAAGACTTATTTTAAGAAGTCGGACTTTTGTAATTTATAATTTCTTAAGTGGTGTTAAGAATGTTATGCGGTTGTTCAAGTTACTCGGAATGCAAAGTGATCCGATTCACCTTGCACTTCTGTAGATGCTAGTCGCTCATGCGCTGACTGTCGGCGTCACGAGCGAAGCTGATCCTGAGGTTAGTCGAAATACAAGTGTTAGCAGACACTAGGAGTATAATTGTTGATCGGGGTTTCAGGTACGACTCAACGTCTAATTTCATGTCGGTTACTTTGGTCCTCCCATTTTAAAAGGGCCACGCGATGCGTTCAGGCATTGCGTGAGGTGTATTTATCGGGGCTTCCACCCTAAGCAGAACAACACAGTGCCATGCAGTGAAGCTGGTGGCCGGACCAAAACAATAGTGTATTACAGAATAAAACGGTAATGATAATTTATTCCAGTAACTGTCTTCTCTGTTAGCGATTGATGATTAAACTGATGAGTTAGTAATTAAAACTGAATTAGACTTGGAGTGATTGATATTACGGACTGAATATAATTGTTGAAATATTATTGATGTGTTTGCTGTTATATAGTGCATTATAACATATTTAGAAGGTATACCAAATAAGTAGGGACCTTAAGAAGTAATTGACTTTAGTTGTTTGTACTTGCATGTATTTTGACCCAAATAGGAATATAATTAAATAATGATGCTTTCAACTTGTGGCTTACTTATAAACACACACACCTTCAGATTCATATCAGTCCCGAAACCCTAACTTCCACCCCACCTGGCGAACACCTTTTCAGGCCTTCGATAATTATTGTAGTGAGAGGGGTGGGTGGTTTCAATATCATAAGAATGTCTTATTATTGATGATTTTTTTTTTCCATTTATTCATTGCTTGTGTATTCGTGAAAAATTACACCTTTTGTTTCTCCCTTCTTCGTCTTACAAAAGGGTACACAACAGTAGACCATTTCGATTTTTAAAAATATAAAAATCATTGAAATTTTTTTTAATAAAACGAAACGCTGAGCAAGGCAATTAGAAATGCTAAGAGTGGGGCTTTTTTTATTGCTCTGTCTGGTGAGAGTGCTTCAGCAGAACGATTACATGTTTTTATCGTGTGTGGGCCGGCCTTTACTATAGAGTGGGCCATGTTCAAAAAATCTTGGTTGTATGTCGAAGCGAATGCGTCGTTGTGACAGGCACCCCACCCCGAATTTATGGGGTAAAGTTCTCTACTCTTGGATGCGATATAAAAGTTATTTCATTCGCTTTGATTTTTATAATTGTCTTTTCCTCGGTTACTACCCTCCAAATTAGCTGTTAACTAAGTCCTCAGTCTCTTATTCTTCTTTTTCCTTTTACTGTATGATGCGTTATTGTCGGTCTTGTTCATATAACTTAAAATAGTGGACTTATTACACGTTTTCTTTTTGTGAAAGGCAGATAACTGACTGTTAACATTCTTCTGCTTTTTCTTATTAATGTACGGCGATTTACTATTAGCATTGTTAACTTGCTCTTTGAATTTTTTGTTTCACTTCTTTGCTGGTCCCCTATTTGCCTTCGGAAGAAAACCTTCGATGAACTATATGAGGTGTAACATCCTTTTCACACCCCTGAAATTTCAGGATAATTCGTCAAGTATTTTTCTAGATATTCGACAAAACGTCTAAAATTGAAAGTGTCCAATTACTTTTTTCCAATCAGTGTAATTTCAAATGGGCTATATTCATTTCCAAAAAAGTGCCAGCAATACAATCAGTTCTTACTCTTCCAGAATGCAGACTACACAAAACGTTGAAGGAAAACGATCCACAGTAGAAATTCAAATCGTCGATGTGAAAAAATGATTTCTCCAGGAACAGTTATGAAAATAACTCTTGATTTGATCCGGAGAAACATTTTGAAGAGAAAAGCCCATTATGAATAAGTTCTGAAATACCTAAATTCATGCTTAAACGTTTTCGAGTGATAGCCCCTCATCTTCAGAAGCCAAGTATGGTGAAATGTGATAACATAAACTTAAGAAATTAAGAAAAAAAATAATAAAAAAGGTCACATGGCATGATGTCATGAAACTTAAAAGTATCACAGTTTTTTGAATATACAATATCATACAATAATGCTCGGGAAAATTTCTAGACTAATATTATTTTCGACATTCAATTTATTTATAAAATTTAGAAAGCTCCAACAGAAAAAAGAAAACAGAAAAAAATAAACGTAATATAAAATACACCATACCCTTCCCTATTTAAAGTTTACAATGGAACTTAACCACAAGGTCTACCCTGGCAATTAAGACTTTTTTGGAAATGAATTGAAATATGTAGTCTAGCCACCTGGTTCTAGGCCGACCCCTTGGTCTCTTACCCACCGGCTTGGAAAATAACAACTGCCTAGGAAGACTAGTTTGCGGCATCCGTATCACGTGGCCATACCAGCGCAACTGAGATCTCTCAATGCGGAGAAGTAGCGAATCTGGGTTCGAGTCGCTTGGATATTACCAGGGAGAACATGCGCCTGATGGCGGAAGATCGCGATCGCTGGAGATCCTCCATAGGGCTGCTGCCCCCGCGACCCTAACGGATAAGCGGGTTTGAAAAGTAAGTAAGTAAGAATTGAAATATAGCCCATTTTGAAATTATTTTAATTGTAAATAATGATTTTAAATTAAAATAAATGCCACCTTTCTTTGTAGTTAAGTTCCATTGTAAATTGTAAATAGGGAATGGGTAGGGTGTTTTTTATATTACTTTTATTTGTTTCTGTTTTCGTTTCTTTGTTGGAGCTTTCTCAATTTTATAAGTAAATTGAATGTGGAAAAATAATATTAGTCTAGAAATTTTCCCCAACATTATTATATAATAAACACAATAGTGTTTCTTAAGGAGCCGTCTTTTTCCACGAAGACTCTCGCTTTGCGATGATGTCTCCTTTGTTTATGGAAATTAACTCGGTGTGTAGCATTATTTCTTGTAAGCACTGAAATAGATGTTTCTTTCTAAGATCACCAAATTTTGGCTGAAAGAGCTGTAGATGCTGACTATCGACAATACTCAAAAACTTATCAATTATGGCCAAGGCATGCTCCAAATGATTTGCGACTTTCAATAGAATCAACTCACTGTTATCCTTCCAAATCTTTTGTCTCTTATTGACAATTTACCAAAATTTGACAATGTCTGCTCACAATTTTCTCCATTTAGACTACTCCTCTGGGGAGCATTTGGTTGTAGCTCTATATCATTATTACTATACATTTGATTCATAGGAATATCCTCTGATATATTCTCGAAGGAATTATTAACTGACGATACGTAATATTGTGGGGATAAAATCTCTATTGTATTTCTAATAGACAGGAAATTTATTCATTGCAAATTAACGAATCCATTTTTAACGATTTTCTTAACATGTCTATCTCCTTAGAAATTATGGCCCTCGTAGTTTTAATTTCAGTTGAACTACTAATTCCATTAGTATCGCTTTGATACCTCTGGTTTGCTTCTTCAATGACTCGTATATCTTGTCGTTATCTTTGCTCTGCAAATCTTCCATTGCTTCATCTCTTCATCTTATATGATACTGGTATTCGTGCTCGGTAATATCAATTGGGCTATATAAATTGTACGCCTTACCACTACTGTTTACTACTCTAATAACTGTCAGATTATCGTCCATCAAATTTGAAAATATAATATTGGATGAGGAACTAAATTCTTGCAAGTTCATCACATCATTAATATTACTTCATTTTGAACTGGTAGCTTTATCTTGCAGAATCTCTTTAGCATTAGCATCTATAGCAGTCATGTTAGATTCGCTATTTATAGCATCAAATTTTTTTTCATTGTTACTGTCCTCAGGGAAATACTTTTGGAATAATGCTAAAATAATTTAGCCTAATGATTTTCATCTGCTATTTGTTTACCTAACAATTCCATACAATCGTTGAGATTTTCGTGAATTTCAATATTATTTTGCTGAGTAAGAATGGCAATACATTTTTCTACTGTAGCCTTTCCTTCGTTATATTTAATGTCGCGGGAAGGCACCCCACTACAGGCGCTTAAAGTATCCTCAAAACACCTCCTACAACATTTAACGGTCGATTATTATATCTTACATAAAGTTCATTAGTTAAGTCCACTTTATTTTTCCTTTTCTTTTGTCAATATTCTTTTTCTCTTAACTTTAACATTACCTGTCTTTAACTGGTTCCTACTAAGAGTGCCATAGTACTGATTTGGAGACGGCTGTTTTTCTCTAATATTTGTATCTTTATTAATGATGCTTTTCTTAGCCCATTCTATGGACGTCCCATCGTCCTACGGCACTAAATAAGATCCCGTAATAACCTAGCTTCTTTTAAGTCTATGGGTTCGGAGTGTCTTAAAACTTCTTGGATCATCACAGAGAAGATAATAACATGTCTATCTTTTAACTTTCAGAAAGCTTAAAAATTTACTCAGATAATGCCGTAGAAGTTTTCTTTTTTCCCGTCGTCTCCTTCTTCCTTTCCACCCTCTCTCACTTTCAAGCCTCTTCTTCACCTTTCTCCAATCTTCTCCCTCTCTACTTCTCGCGCCCTCTGTCGTTCTCCTTTGGAAACCACTACTCCAAAAAATTTGGTTCTATGACCAAGCGAATACGGCGTTTGTGACAATGTGAAAAAATCGTCATTGTGAAAGCAATCGAGGCTAACGAGAAAGACAGGCTCCGGCACTGAAAAGTCACCTGACCAAGATAGGTCTAACAACAATGTAACCTTCATTGTTTCCAAAAGACAAAAAAAAAACGATTGTTAAAATCCAAGATGGAAGCAATGAAGGTTACATTGTTGTTAGACCTATCTTGGTCAGGTGAATTTTCAGTGCCGGAGCCTGTCTTTATCAAGCGCCTCGCATAACAATATAAAGCCATTCGTTTTGGTTATTCAACCCATTTTGGAAAAAAATAACAAGCAAGGACTACAGAGAGGAGACGTTGGATACCACTATTTCCACAATAAGTTTATTTATCACAGATGCACATTTCGGCTACCAAGTAACCATCCTCAGTATGAATGAAGTAGCAAAATTATACAGGGGGGTAATTATATTAACAATTAACCAATTAGAAAGAAGGAAATAGAGAACAAGAAAGACAATAGGGCAAGCAGATCACGGTACTAGAAAAGAACTCAAGCCGGAAATAATTATTTGATAACATTTAGTTGGGTTTTCCAAAAAGTGAGGTCCATGGGTCCACAATCGAGATTCAGTAGTTTGTCTCCTGGTTCTTCATGATTTCAAATGACTCTGCATAATACAACTTCTTTGTATCGACCACCACTTGAAGGATTTTTAAATTCTCCATCTTGAAATTATGCCCGATCTTGATGATGTCATCTGCCAATGCAGATCTTTCCGGCTGTTGCTCTTGACATTATCGAGTTTTCCTTGGCTCTAGTTTCTGTCCTTCATTTCTGTCCTGGATCAAAGGTAATATAGCAGTGGTTGGATTGGTTTCCGAAAAATATCGAAGGTAAGGCCATCTCCCTGTCTTCATATCAATATGTCCAAGAAGGGCAAGGACTGCTGTGTTCTTTTTCCTGTGTAAAATTAATTGAAGGGCTTAAATTTTGAAATTAATTGAAGGGCTTAAATTTTGAGATTTTTTAGTAGTAAGTCTACTTAGTCGGTCTTACAAATTGCAAAGATATCGTCGACGTACCTAAACCAGACCTCCAAGAAGTAGTTGAAATGTTTGTGAAATTCCCATTGACGATATTGTAGTCATCCTGGAAGATACTTACAACATAATGAGATTATTTAGCTAAAGTGAGGGATATTCTAATACTATGCAGACTAATCTGCTACAACAACTACTTCTAGTATGATAACAAATATTTTTAAATGTAGAAAGGCACCCTCATGGACAAATGCTTAAATTCCTAGCCAATCTTTTCTTAAACCACCTCGAAAACCTTGCTCACAACAATTTCAAGTACTTCCCAGAGGTCTAGTTAAGGTACGTTGACGATATCTTCGCAATATGCAAGATCGACTAAGTAGACTTACTCCTAAAAAATCTCAGTCATTAAGCCCTTCAATTAATTTTACATTGGAAAAAGAGCACAAGTCCTTGCCCTTTATGGACATACTGATATGCAGAGAGGGAGATGGCCTCCTTCGATATTTTTTGGAGATCAAAGTATGTCTTGTCATACGTACGGAACGAGTCCAACCATTGCTATGGACGCAGACTTGCGGTATACAAACACATGATTGCCAGGGCCCTGAATATACCTTCGACCCAGAGAAGAGGTAAGGAGAATTCAAAAGAATCAGGAAGGCAGCTAGGTACAACGGATTTACGGACCATACCATCGACAAATTGATCAAGAAACATTTCTTCAGGAAAGTTTCCCAATGCATGGCGCTAGAACTAGACCAAAAGAAGGACATCATGTTCTTTAGAGGAAAAACCGACCCTACAACCGATCGTTGACCAGAGGCATGGAGGAAAAATTTGGAATAGCTTTAATTTAAAGATTGTATGTAAAGTGAGCATTCTGTAAAGAGACTGCTGGGTATACCAAGGATCAGATCCCGAATCATGAAAGATCCGGGGTATACCAAATACAATGCGGAACACGCAATAAAAAGTACATTGGCAGACCAAACGGATGATAGAAACTAGAGCCAAGGAAGATCTCGATCATGTCAAAAACAACAGACCGGAAAGATCTGCATTGGCAGAGCACATCATCAAGACCGGGGATGATTTCAAGATGGAGAATTTAAAAATTCTTCATGTGGTGGACGATGCAAAGAAGTTAAATTATGTAGAGTCATTTGATAGCATGAAGAACCAGAAAGACAATCTACTGAATCTCGATTGTGGACCCATGGACCTCACATCTTGGAAAAACCCTACTAAATATTACCAAATAGTTACTTCCGGCTTGAGTTCTCTCCTAGGTCAGCGTTCTACTTGCCCTATTGTCTTTCTGTTCTTTATTTCCTTCTTTCAAATTGGTTAATTGTTATTATAAGTATCCCGTGTATAAATTTGTTACTTAAAGTCTTGTGAAAGACCTCTTTGGGTTATTCAGGCTTCTTGCCTATTTCAGTGTATTTCTTGTGAAGTTTATTCTGGTAGGGGTGTGCTTCGTGAAAGCACTGCTTTTGTCCCACCCGAAGAAATGTACACTTCACTGTTCGATTGTCGATTGTTACTTCATTCATACTGAAGATAGCTACTTGGTAGCCGAAATGTGCATCTATGATGAATAAACTTAGTGGATAACAAAGAAAAAAAAAGTGGATAAATGTGATGTAAAGATAAACAAAAAACTCTTTTTCCACAACAAACATAGATTGAAAAGATACAACCTTACAAGCTGGAGAATTCTTTCGATAGCAATTGCTACCATCATTGAGCAACCAGGATTCCTGACTCCGAAGATCCGACGAGTGAAAAAAGTTTGTTGTGGAAAAAGAGTTTTTTATTTATCTTTACAAACTTAGTGGAAATAGTGGTATCCAACGTCTCCTCTCTGTATCAAGGAACCAAGGATCAGTAAGGTCAGTTCTATTTATTATATTTCCTTATATAATAATTTCTGTAATCAAGGACTAAATCCAGCCTGGGACCCACGGGTCTTTTCCTATTATCTATTCTTCTCCCCGTCCACTTATGCTTTCTGCTGTTGTTTTATTACTTGGAAATTGAATAGGCCCATGCGTGTTCACTAAAGGCTATACGTATTCATTAAATCATTTTCTGATTTCAGTTGCCTTGCTAGTTGTAAATATTTGTTTCCTTTTCAGAAGTTATTATTATATCGAAGTTTCTAGAACATTTGCGCTCTGTATTCATTCCAGAAAACACTTGCCACATTTCACGAGATTAAATACACGTAAAGTTCTGCAGCAAAAAATATTAAAATCGTATGCCAATTAGAAGACCATATGTCAATTGAAAAACCATATGCCAATTAAAACACTTCTCTCTTTCCATTTCTCGCCAAGCGTCATCTTGTTTTCCATCCTTATTAAAGCCTATTTTATTTTGTCTTTACTTATTTTTATAATGTTGGTTAATTTTTTCAATTTTATTGTTTAATATTTATCCTAATTATGCTGCTATTTATTTTATTATCTATTTTTACTTTATTTTAGAGCACGTCTATTTGTTTAATTTCGGACCAAGTTCACTAGCTGCCATTCCTTGAATTGATTGGTTTATGTGCCTTCGCCGAGGAAACTGTTATTCTCGCAAAGGCGAGAAGACCGCCTTTGTGAAATTAATGTTGACGTAGAACTACGTCTATGAGGGGTGCAGCCGAGGAAAAATTCACGCGCGGTTTTTCGTTCAAAAGGTGATGTACATATCTCAGTCTATATCTTTGCATCACTATATCCTACAACTATGGCCAATATCTCGTTGGAAAGAGGAAGGTTAGGTCTTGAATAATCAATAAATTTTTAACAAAATGGACCACTGGGTGCAGAGTTACAAGTTAAATTTAAGTGAATTTTATGTGCGCGCCGTCGTAATAACGGAGTGGCGCTGCTGCAGCGTGTACGACAGAGACAAATGAAAGAAAGAGACTAGCAGTGACCTCCCCTTTAGTGGTTCCTTCGCCATATTGGGATTGGCAAGAAACAGCTGGTCGCCCTAGGCAATGCATGTGAATCAATTGCAAACTATTGCTTTTCTAATATCTACCTAAGATATCTGGATGTATTTATTATGGGACCACCAAAAAACTTGCTCTATTAAACAAAAAATAATCAACCAAATCGGTCCATCTGATATAAAGTTATTTGGTGATAAAGTAATTCTTAAACATAAATTTAAAAAATAGTATAAACGGAAAAGGAGGAAGAGGTTATACGAGATGTATTAATTATAATCTCCCCTTTTAACAAAAAATTAAGCCTCCCGAGGAAGATATAGGAAAGTAGCGGAATCCCTGAGTTCATCTATTTTTTTATTCCTTCATCTGCACTTTTTAACCCCCCATTTTTTAAAATCAAAAATTGATTTTCTCGAACCGTGTATTTTGAAAATATAAAAGAACCCTATCTTCTTTCCTTTCTCATCATTTTCGTTCGAATATTTCACACCCTATATGTTGCCATAAAGTTCTAAAGACCGAGTGATTGCCACCCCCACAATTCCGACCGTATTAGGACAATTCGGCCCAAACTTTACAGTGATGTTGATCTTGCTTAGAGGAAGCTGCATACCTAATTTCACTCCATTATACAGTATGCATAAATACGCATAGACCTTTTGGTACCCTCTAATTTCCGACCCCGAAACTCCGACCCCAGTGGGCCTGTCAAAACCAAACTAAATAGTGAAGGTGCACATGCCCATAGTAAGCTGCATTCCGAATTTCAACCTTCTACCTCAAAAAATGTGGAAATTATGAAGGGGACGGACGGACAGACAGACGGACGTTGTGAAAACAATACGTAGCTCCATTCTTCCGCTACTTAATAACTAACTGGACCACATTCTCATACATATTGGTCAAATAGTTTTTAAAAAGATTCAGTATTTCGTTCACAAGTAATTAGAGTATTAGTCAATTGTTTATTACAATATTTGGATTAATAAATTGATTATTATATTGAACTGAGAATTATTTCTTCCGTTTCGTTTTTTGTTAAAAAAAAAAATAATTAAGTACCTTTTTAAAAGTATTTTAAGTTACCAAATTTTTTTTAATTTATAATTTTAAAATATTTTAAACTCAATTAGCTAATATTTATTAAATTATGTTTAGTTTGTTTATCAATAGAAATTAAACTTGTAAATATCCATCCAGTTTAAATGTCCTGCCTTTTACAAACATTCTATTATTATCAGATTAACATGAATTAAAATTGCATTTTTTTTATTTTCTTAAAACAAGTTTGTGATACAGCTTTTAAAACTTTTTATAGTATAAACATCTAAATCAGAGATATTTCAGTAAACATAAGTATAAACGTTTTTATTGTGATTACATTAAAAAAAGTAATTGTCACTCAAGAAAAATTCGAAAGTGAAACATTTGCGCTGTAGATTTCCGAAGGATGACATTTTTCATAAAAAGTGGATGCATCTTTAAAATGCAACAAAATTATACTGCATTTTTCTTTAAATTTATTACATTAAATTAATGACAAATGGATTCGCATTTAATGCCATTAAATTTACTGGTTTTAAATTGAGTGCAGGGCACAAAAAATTAATTCATGTATAAACTCTGATGAATATAATTATGAATCCACATCAGACGATGCATCGCTATATTATCCAATTCCTGGTATTAAAATCTTGTCAAAATAATATGATTCGGTTGTAGAATATATTGCAGGATTTGTTTCTAGGTCTGTAATTAAATCTATATTCTGCATTCAATCTAAAGAAGCATTGAAAGACAAACTTCGAATATCACAGCTGCCTTATCACACCATCGAAAGATATAGTAAACCTGTGCAAAATTTCAGAAAAAAATTCATTAGGAGTGAATTTTATAATCTTGGAGAGCAAACAGCAATTAAATTAAATACGCCTATCAAAATTCTAATAAAAAAATTACATTTTCCAAATTAGTATAACCGAAAACAAAATTAATATTTCCACTAATTTAACTCACTATTCATTTGAAATGAGTCCTTCCGACGGATCATGTGCTTCGACTTACTAGACTCATCACATAGAGTAATATTCGATTTCACCAAGAAACTAAGCGGCTGACAGGAAAAAATAAGTGGAGAAAATATGCGCAGTGTCTTATCATGACTTATTTAAATTAAAAATCAATTAAGAATACATGTATTTCAAAATATAGGAGGTCAACAAACTGTGGTAATGAATAATAAATCAATTTGAATTTTTGTGTATAACTGAAGCTATTTTCGAAGGTCCACTGGCAATTCTGCATGAAGAGGCTTCAAACTTACTTTTTATTTAGCAATACAAATAAAAATCATTACTAGGTATTATAAACTGATTAAGTTAAGAAGAATCAACTTATTTAATAATAAAAATCGGTTAAGACTGGAAAAATAAATTTATCCTTCCTCTTGTTTTACTTACTTTCTCTTATCTGTGGCTCAGCCTCTATATTGCAATAACGATACGAGTTGCGAATTGTAGGCTACTTGTTCTTTTAAAAATTCGTTGAATCAGCTATTTGAAGTCATTAAAAGTATACGTTATCATTAGTTAATGCAATAAAGTTTATTTTTTTTTTTAAATCAGAAAACAGGTTATGCTTACTAATATCTCCAGAAATCATCTACAAAAACAGCTGAAATTATATTGAGAACATACGCTAGCATGTTTTTGCCAATAGCATCATGGCGACTGCTGCATTTCCGATGGCACCAGTAGCGCTCAGCGAAAAGAATAAGACACTGCCAGTCACTTTCTTTCATTTGTCTCTGGTGTATGAGTGCGGCGAGTATTGGAACTAATTGGAGCTAGCTAATCGAAAGCAGTCTATCGTTAAAATTGCTTCGTGGCGGTGTGTACGATGTCGAGCGGGTATCAAAAATATTTTCGCTATTTGCGTTTGAAGAATAACCGTGAAAAGATAAAGAAGAACCTGAACGGTTAAGAGAAGGAAAAAAAACAAACAAACAACGAAAACAAGAGGTGCATTATAGGATAAGGAATGAGAAGAAGGAGTTGAAAGCTTAACAATAAGGGTACCAAGCTCCGACCATGAAAGAGGTAACAGACGAATACGCGAGTTACACTTGCCGATCAAGTTAGACAATTTACGACAACCAACGACGTAGGAGACCAGGTTACAATTTATTTGACAATTTTTCTGACCTTCAACAAACAGTATCATACTATTTGGAATTCACTATAGGCATCAATAATTATCATTATGGTGGGAAGTTTATTCCCACTTATGAGAATATTAAAGAACAAATGGACAATATACAGTCAGTGACAAAAAATTAGCACTACCATCATTTTCACTGAAATTCTTTTAATGAAACAAAATTCCAAATGCTCTTTTGGAATATAGACACTTAATATCTTCAGAAACAATCTAGCTTCATAAAAATAAATTGAATGTCCACTTAGAATTTTTAAAAAAAAATTGTTTTACTCAGGTGATATTTCTGAGTGACAAAAAATTAGCATCAGCTACAAAAAAATCCTCTGAATGGTCTTAATATGTGGTGGATTTGCCTTTTTGTGAAATTACCTCAAAGATACGATTAGGCATCTTAGTAATTAATCCTTTAATCAATCAATGATCTAAATTTTCCTAAGCATCAATGATGCACATCTCAAGTCAGAAGCATTTTTGTACTGACGATTGTTTTCATACACTTTTCGTGATAGCAACCCCCAAACATTCTCAATGGGATTCAAATCAGGTGACATAGCTGGCCATTGCAGAACATTGATTTTTTTTCCTCAAACCACCGTGTTACAACATGTGCTCTGTGGATGGGAGCATTATCTTGCTGAAATACCCAATCATTTCCAGACATAATTGGTCCAAAATCAGGGAAAATGTCTTTCAGTATTGACAAATACCCTTGTGCATTGATTCGTCCACTGAGAAACTTCAAGTCACAATTCTTCTGGAAACCAATTGGTCCCCAGATCCACCGCCAAGCTGTCTTCGTGAAAGAACTTGTTTTTCTTTTCGCAAATCGTGAAAATAGTATGAGAATCCATCTGGTCCGTCAAGGTTGAACTTCTTTTCATTTGTGAATATGACATTTTGCCTTCTGAAGTCCAACCCATGTATTTTCTGGCAAACTGAAGTCTGTTTTCTTGATGACGGTTAGTGAGTGGTGGCTTCCTCTCGATGTGCTGTCGCAGAAGATGCGGGCAGTCGTGGATCACACGCTGAACGTTTCGCAGATTTGTGTCGAGCTGCAGTTCATCACGAATTTGTTTTGCTGTTTGACTTGAGTTGGATGTAGCTCTGACAATCTGACAAACTGACCTTTCATTGAGGGCACGAGGTCTTCCAGAACCCTTGTAAACTGCATATTTCTGAGGATTTCTCAAATAGTTGGAAATAGCCTTTGGGCTTCTCTTCAAACGACGCCCAATTTCATGAATAGACAGGTTTTCTTGTTTGAAGGCATCAATTTGACCTTTTTCATACTCTGACAGCACTGAACCACGTCCCATCTTGTTGTATGTTTATTAATTAAGTTTTTCACTTGTAATAATTGCTCTTACTACATGATAAAGTAAATATATCACCCCTACTTGAGTTAAATGAGCCTAGCTTTAGGGCGAAACCATTTTTTTGTAGCTGATGCTAATTTTTTGTCACTCAGAAATATCACCTGAGTAAAACAATTTTTTTTAAAAAATTCTAAGTGGACATTCAATTTATTTTTATGAAGCTAGATTGTTTCTGAAGATATTAAGTGTCTGTATTCCAAGAGAGCATTTGGAATTTTGTTTCATTAAAAAAATTTCAGTGAAAATGATGGTGGTGCTAATTTTTTGTCACTGACTGTAAGTAAAACCAGCATACCGAAACTATAATGGCTGTTGAAATCGGCGTAGTTCTCGTACGGCCTACGTTTACTATCTCGTAGGCCGTGAGTTATCCTATACGACTGCCTAATGATACAGTCAGATGGCCCTATGGAAAATAATCTCGTGACGTTGCAGTGACATCACATATCCCAAGCGCCATATTGCCGGGCAAGCCATGGCTGAGAATGCAGGATTTGATTGCATTTAGATGCAACTTTCAGGGTCATCAACCAATAAATTTGCGTTGTCTAATTATACAAAACAATTAGATTAACTTTCAAGAACAAGATACATTAAAAAGCTTAAACTTGTCGAAGGAATTTATATAAAAGATCCTTACGCAATGAAGGAAGAGAGTGGATGAACGATCCTTCATTTTGGCCCAGTGTAGAGTACGGAGACGTTTACAACTACCTCGTTCAAACTGCGGAAATTTTCATTACTGCGGGAGTATTTAATATGCATGATTTATTTGTTTGTTTGGCCTTAAAAATTTCCATATTTTCCGAGCTCCTATGTTTATTATTGTCTTTGGATTAGGTTAGAATTTCCATGGTTTCATCAATTTTGCTAAACTTACGACCTGTGTGAATGATATGATTAGCAAATTTTGATTATTATTTGTATATTTTATGGAATTAATATGTTCAAATATACGTGAAATTGTCTACCCAATTTGTCACATCTGTTGTAGTTTAATTTGTAAATTTCACTATTATCAAAGGTGTTTGAAAATAAATCCTGCATGTTAAACACTCAAATAGACTTAAAGTCTGGCACATTAATACAACAGCTTAAAGACATCTTAAAATAAATTTCACAATAATGTAACTTTAACAATAGCTTTACATCATCACAATTTATTATTGAATATAACGAACAACTCTGAAAAATTAAAACATCATTTGATTCTTGAAAATGATGAAAAATCGAAATAATTGTCGGGTCTTTATATTTTATTTAACGAACTTATTATCGCAAATATTTGTTAAAATATATTACATAATAGTACCAGAAATCTCCTGAAGAAATTTTTGAATTTACCCTTAACAAAATGCTGTCCACATAGAAAAGAATATTGGGTTGGTTTGCAATCATTTCTATTCACGGCATTTATCCACTTTGCACGGCGATCAGAATCGGCCCAATTGGAACAATGCACCGTACGTACGTTCTCACCATTATTAAATTGGTGTAATTATTAAACCGAAGACACGGTTTAAAAGAAAATTTTAGTAAAACCATGGAAACCTTAGCACATTTCAATGCTATCAAGATGGCCTTTTGCCCCGCACACACTGCGCCCTCTGTCCACGGTTTTCAGAAACAGGCGTTTGTTATTGTTTACTGATTATTCTCCATTGTTCACTTGCTTATGCAGAAGAAAATAAATTTTTATTACTGAAGATTTCATGCTTATCTGAAACCATTTGTAGTATACATTTCTTTATTAGAGTTAAAAGTACTCTAATAAATTTAGTTTACAATTTTGATGAGATATTTGTAGAAAACCGAACATTAATATGTGCAGCCACTCCGAACGGTCACTGTGGCAGTTTTGTGAAACTATGGCGCTAGTGTAGTTTTGGCTCCAGCCAAAAGGAATTGTTTTGCAGTTTAAGTTCTGTATTTAATTTGATTTAAAAGATATTGTAGAACTAATATTATTTATTATTTCTTTGTTATATAGTTAAATAAATTATTTTTATTTTTTTATTTTATTTTACTACATTCCAACGGGAAATCCCATATATACAAGTAAAAGAGGAAAAAAGAAAACATAATATAATTACATAACAGAAAAAATATTAAAAAATAATAAATTATTGATGGAGATAGAAAAATCAAACTATTATTAAAAAAAACAAAAACAAAAAAAAAACAAAACACAGAATATTTAAAAAATACCATCTAAGGATAAAAGAAAATTCCTTATATCAGAGACATTACAATTAAAAAGATCAATATAATTAGATATAAAATTACCCAATCTTTGAATACGGATAATGGTAGAATTATACTCGTAATTCGTAGTACAACGAGGGATAAAAAACATTTCGATATTACGTGTAATACTGGGAATCTTAATATTAATATGACTCAGTAAAATGGGAGAATCGATTAAACCATTCACCAATTTAAAAAGAAAAATGCCATCATGCATCGTTCTTCTCTGAAGTAAAGGAATAAGACCCGAAAAAGAACTCATATTTTTTGAAGACATTCTAGGTAAACCAAAACCAAAATGATAATTTAAAAAACGTATAAATCGATTCTGAACTGCTTGTAATTCAATAATTAAGCCTTGATGATAAGGGTTCCAAACAATAGAAGCATATTCAAGAATTGGTCTAACATATGTACAATAAAGAAGAATGAGGGTAGAAGGCCGATCAAAAAATTTAAAAGAACGTAGTAACAAGCCAAGAATTTTATTTGCCTTCCTGGTAATACGACTAATATGAACGTCAAAACTCAATGAACTAGTAAAATTAACACCAAGGTCCAATACCCAATCACAACGAGATAATTTGTTATCCAGTATGCAATAATCAAACTTAATATAAGTATGAGATTTATAATAAGACATACATTTACATTTATTAGGATTTAAGATCATTCGATTCAAGTTACACCAGTTATAAACTATCTGCAAATTGTTTTGCAGCAATTCACAGTCCTGTAATGAGGAAATTGGAAAATAAAGTTTCGCATCATCTGCAAAAAGCAACAGGCGTACACCAACCAAATTAACTAAATCATTAATAAATAGATTAAATAAAATTGGACCAAGATGTGAGCCTTGAGGGACACCTGTGCGAGCAATAAAGGAAGAGAAATATGAAGATGCAAATCTAACTGTCAATTGACGCTGCTCAAGATAAGATTCGAACCAAGCAAGTAAGGAACCAGTAATGCCACAAAGTTTCAACTTACTCAGAAGTAGAACATGATCGACTTTATCAAATGCCTTTGTAAAGTCTAAATAAATAACATCCATCTGTTGATGACGCTTAAAGGCCAATAATATATCCTGTTCAAGAGTCACCAAATTTGTAACAGTATTACGACCAGCCATAAATCCATGTTGATCGCAAGATATGAATCTGGTTAAATAATTGTTGATATTATTCAACAATATCATTTCAATAACCTTGGCCAGAGCATTCTGAATTACTATGGGACGATAGTTATTAACGTCAGTTAAGGACCCTGATTTATGAATAGGGATGACATAACTCATTTTCAAAACCTCAGGGTAAACCCCATAATAAAAGGATAGATTAATTAATTTTGCTAAAGGATAATATAATAAAGTGGCACAGGATTTTAAAACTTTGGGTGGTATTCCATCCGGCCCACACCCTTTAAACTGATTTAAATTATTAAGAGCATTATATACTTCCTCAAAAGTCACCAAACAAAAAGATAATGAAAAGGAAGTAATATCTTGAATAGATTCATGATTTAAATTAGCATTATTATTAAAATTTTGAGGATCCGATATATGTTCCTCAGATGCTGAATCAACATTGAACACCGAAGAAAAAAATTGTGCAAATAAATCAGCCATTAATTTAGGATCATCAACAGAACGATCATTATATTTCAAGACATTTAAAGTTTTTGAACTACGGCGATAATTACTAAGAAAACTCCAAAAGGATTTTGGATTAATAGACAAAGAGTCTTGAATCCGAATTATGTACTCCTTAAAATATAACCTGGAAGACTCGCGACAACGTCTACGAATGGAAACAAATTTAAGATAATCTGCTAATTTCAATGAACGCTTAAATTGTTTGTGAAGAATCTTCTTCTCTATAATAAGCTTTCTAAGTGGAGGGGGGAACCAAGGAGGAAATTTATCACTTCTAGTGATCCTTGATGGGGTGTATTTCAGAATAATATTACTAAGAGTACTAGAAAACGTAGAAAATAAATCATTAATATCTTGGCTCCAGTCCCAGCTATTCCAGTCAATCGCTGCGAGTTCTAAAAAAATCTGGTCTAAGTCGCAGCTTCGATAATCCATATAAGTACGGGAAATCCCATATTTACTTTCAATTCTTACAGGAAACAAAAAACAAAGTGCAGGATGGTGTACATCTATTGCAACAATAGGATCAAAATCCTCGAAGACAACAACTTTATTATTAGAAGATAAAATAAGATCAAGAATAACTCCACGTTTATTTATTATTTGATTAAGCTGACTCAGATTATAATGAGAAATCATATTTAATATTGCAGACGATGCTGGAGATGGTGAAAAGGTATCTAATTGATTCCAATCAATATTAGGTAAATTAAAGTCACCGACAATTATAAGATTCATATCCATTTTAAAATTAGACATAACATGATCAACACATAATGAGAAGTCATTATATCTTATAGAGGGTGAACCAGGAGGCAAATATACATTGCCAAGAACTAAATATTGATTATATCCAAGGGAAATGGAAACAAATAAACATTCGATGTTATCATATAAGGAACAAATGAGATCGGAACGGTGAGTATTCTTCACAGCAATCAAAACTCCACCGCCGCTCATTTTATCACTTGTAATTATAGATCTATCGGCTCGGTAAATTGTGTAATCTGACAAACCCAACTCAAAATTATTAATATCATTTGACAAATTAGTTTCTGTTAGGGTGATAATATCGTATTGACAGTGAGACAAATTTAACTTAATTAAGTCTAATTTACTTCTTAGACCATTCACATTTTGGTAGTAGATGTGCAGATTAGAATTCTCGTTGGACTGTATTAGTTTTTTTGTTTCATTACAATTTTCGGAACATTATTTATATATTTAATGGTTAAGTCTGTCTCACCGGAAGCAATACGATCATGCAATGACTTTTTGAGTTCAGAGAAATAACGTCGCTCACTCGATGTGCGATCTCTGGATATCTGCATACCACCAAGTGAACTATCCCGTGAAGATATGGCTTCAACCGAAAATTTTCGTAGTAATACATTGGCAGCCTCCGAAGAACGCAGGACCACCTTAATTGGACGAGGCGAGTTTAAGGAAGATTTACCAAGTCTAAAACAAGTCACAAAATCATTGTCAAATTCAACCATTAGCGCATAATGTTAATGGTTGTCAAATTGTCAAATCATTGTCAAATTGTTAATGTAATTAAGTATATTTAAAAAATAAATTGAATAAAGAAAATCAAACAGATGCATAACCATGATTATCGTACACAGAATGTTTCTTTGAACTTATAATTATTTTATTAAAAAGAAATGAACACAGCGTGATAAGACTCTGAAAAAAAAAACCCTGACTTTCTGGGTGAAAGTGATAATAAGGGCTTAGAAGACGTCTTATATACAGGGGAGGGAAGAAAATGTAAGGAGGGAAAGCCAAAGACACTGAAAGAAACTGTAGAAAGCCCCGTGATAAATTAGGGAATACAGTAAAATCTCGTTATAATGAACTCGGTTAAGACGAACACCTTGTTATAATGAATTATTTTTTTGGTTCCCTGCAAAGGCCAATAGACGATTCCACGCTAACGCGATAATGAGATGCGCGCATGCGCATAGAACTTCCAGAGGGCAAGAAAATTAAAAACGACTGCACAAAACAGCGAATGTAGCTGAAGTAGAAAACATAGTTTTTTTAGATTTCATTCAATTTGTGGGTAAAAAAAATTATACCACTGCAAGATATTTTTATTCTTCAAATGTATTATTAATTAGTATGCTACCCGAATCAGTATGTTTAACGGCTCTATCAAATGCCTTGAATGTGGGTGCATTGTCATTACGGAAATATTTATAAATGTATATAATCCCAGTTTAGGCAGATTATTGAATTTCTGATCATTGAGTAATTCATGACGTACCCAATGATCAGAAAAACTAGAGTTCTTCTTCTCCAGGTACAAAGGGTAGATCTTCTATTGAGTGACGATCTGGGCGCCTATTTCAACAAG
Source organism: Rhysida immarginata (assembly GCA_023313115.1). Taxonomy (NCBI): domain Eukaryota; kingdom Metazoa; phylum Arthropoda; class Chilopoda; order Scolopendromorpha; family Scolopendridae; genus Rhysida; species Rhysida immarginata. Next base: position 839,789 of record JAHWFO010056890.1, read on the forward strand.
GGAATTTTGTACCAACCCAGTGATACATACGAGATGACAGTAGCAGCCGGGACCGACGGCTTTACGGGCCTTCTGAAGCACGGGGGATACAAAGATAGAAATCAGCTGGGCATCCAGCTTTGGTCCATTGCACCGGTCTCACATAACTGTGTTACTTCGCTGCTGGCCCCAAAAGCCGTCTCACCCGGCAATAGGTCTATCAAGCTACTGGCTGTCACCCAACCAATGACTGGCCACGCCAAAGATTGGTTATTATCACTGCACAGCAAGCTGATCAGATCAATGAGACAACTTGGCCACGACCACCCCTTATCTGGAGATGAATGACAGCAGCATTTGCTACTCTCTACTACCTGGTATTATTTGTAACTCAAGTTTTCTTTTTGTAACTCCAATATTATTTCAATTAGAATCACTTTTGTACATTTTTTGAATGTCTAATTTGTAATTCCCTGCTAATAGATGAAGATCGACCTTCTTTCGTTTTATTAAATCTTTCTCTTAAACAGAAACGTATTTTGTTGTTGTTGGACATGCGATGGAGTCTTCATCCAATCTTTCTCTGCGCTTTGGTCTCCAGAAGCAAAACAAAGGTGGGACTCAACACATGCCCCAGCAGATCTAGAAGTCTTTAAGATCAGGAATGAGGAGGCAAAGAAGAAAGTGGCACAAGTGAAGGCCAAAGCATGTCCAGATATGTACGATGACTTAGAAACACCGGAAGGGCAGAAGAAAATATATAGCATTGCCAAACACAGAAGCCGGACAGCAAAAGATATCACACATCAAGCAGATCAAGAAGGCCAATGGAGAAATTCTGAGGAACACTGGGGAGATACAGGATAGATGGAAAGGGTACTTTGAGGAGCTACTAAACATAGAGAATGAGCAAAAATACCATGAAGATGGAATACCAAATGAGGGACTGACAACGGACGTCACAAGGAGTGAGGTTAAGGTAGCACTGAAGCACATGAAGAGAGGGAAAGCAATTGGACCGGACGGACTCCCGGCTGAAGCCTAGAAGGCCCTTGGAGAGGAAGGGCTGGACTAGCTGTGGGATCTCTTGGTGAAGATCTACAGAGCGGAGGAGATACCAGACGAATAGAGAGAAAGTATTCTCGTCCCAATCTACAAAGGTAAAGGGGACATCCAAATGTGTGACAGAGGAATTAAGCTAATGTCACACACCGTGAAGATCTTGGAGAGGATCCTTGACAAACGACTGAGAGCTGAAGTTAATATTGGGAGTCAACAGTTTGGTTTCATGCCAGGAAATTCAACCATTGATGCAATCTTTAGCTTGAGACAAATGATGGAGAAGTTCAGAGAGAAATAACAAGAACTCCACCTGGTCTTCATTGACCTAGAAAAGGCATATGACAGAGTGCCAAGGCAAGAAGTTTGAAGAAGTTTTGAGCCTCAGAGTTAGAAACGCACCAGAGAAATATGTCAGGTTAATTCAAGAAATGTATAGGAAAGCCAAGACGAAAGTGCGAACCTGCCAGGGAGAAACGTGTAGCTTTGAAGTGAGAATGGGTCTCCACCAGGGCTCGGCACTGAGTCCTTTCCTGTTCAACATAGTGATAGATGTCATATCAGAGAAAATCAGAGAAGCGCCTTGGAACATGCTCTATGCGGATGGTATAGTTTTATGTGTAAGATCTAGAGCTAAGGTCGAAGAAAAGCTAGAGGATTGGAGGAAAGCTCTGGAAGACAGGGGACTGAAAATCAGCAGAAGCAAGACAGAAATGGCATGCAACATAGAGGTCCAAAAAATGAGGAGCTGAAACTGATGGAGGCAGCAATCAGGAAAACTGACCACTTCAGATACCTTGGATCGACAGTTGATGAATGGAGTGAGACGGGTAGGGAAGTGACTAGCAGAATACAAACAGGTTGGAAAAATTGTAAAGAAGTCTCTGGAGTCCTCTGCGATAATAAGACCCCTGTGCGTGTAAAGGTCAAAGTTTACAGGATGGTGGTGAGACCTGCAATGCTGTATGGAATGGAAACCCTCTCTCTACAAAAGTCCAATATACAAAGGATGAAAGTGGCAGAAATGAGAATGTCGAGATGGATGTGCGGAGTGACACGAGCAGACAGGATTAGAAATGAGCGCATCCGAGGGACAATGAAAGTTACAGATATTGAAAATAAAATCCAAGAAAATAGACTGAGATGGTTTGGCCATGTAATGAGAAGAGACGAGAAAGAAGGAAGGAGGAAAAAGAGGTATGAACATGAAAGTGGATTGAAGGAGGAAAAGAAGACGACCCAAGAGAAAATGGCAAGATATGGTGGATGAAAATCTGAAATCAAAGGGTCTCAGAAGGGAATGGACAGAGAGAAATGGAGAAAGCTCATCAAAAACAGCGACCCCACATGGAAGTGGGAAAAGCTGAAGAAGGGGAAGTAGATTTAAGATAAGCAGAGTTGCTAAAATCAAGTGTTTGAATTTACCCTTTAAATCAGCTTGTACGTTTGTTATCAAGGTTTGCTAGCTCGACGGGGAGCCATCAAGCGTTTCATTATTTTACCGATTTATGAGATTTACTCCTTATTGTTTAAAATCAATGCAAACTTTATTTTATCCGTTTATTTGTACAATATTGTATTTTTAGTTACAATTAAGAAATTAAATCATTTCTTCAATTCAAATTAACGTTTGTGTACTTCTGTTGGGGATTTCAGTCATACAGCTTAAATTCCACTGCGTTCATAATCTAATTAAAAATTTTAGACCTGACAACTATATTAATGGATGAACTTACATCTAGAGAACTAGAGTTATATATAAGGATATAATAATTTAAATGTCGATTTAAGGGATAATGTTATATTAAATCCGTTTGCATAAATCCCTACCCGCCTCTGGATACCTCGCCACTGCCACAACGCCAGTTGCCCCTGTTTGTTTTCACTGCAAGTAAGGTCTCTATCTGTCTTGACCTTGAAGTAGAATCCCAGTTGCAGGTGGCTCTCATTACGGAATCAAGACCATTAAATTTAACTGATTGGACTGTTGAACTATTGATGATTCACGGCATCAAGACGACAAAAAAAACCGGAATAGAGCGAAGCAGGGCCTCCTCCACGGCACCTGCTCAAAGTGGAGCCAGGAAATTAAAGTTAGGCAACTGAAAATTACATGCGACAGAAATTGCAAAAACCTTTTCCATGCAGCGTACGTCGGCCTTTCCTCAGGAGATGTAAAACTTAATGGAATTGCGACTTCTGTCGGAGCGCTAGCACGGTCACATAACACTCCTACTCAGACTTCCAGTCTCTATCCTCAACACCAATCGAGAGTTCTGACGAGCCAACCCCAAACAACAGAGTGATTTTGCATTCGCCTGATACAAACGCTACTAGCTCCACTCCCCGCGACCCAAATGACACTCTGTTGACGCTCCTCACGGATCTTGGTAGTGCCCTGAAAGACTTCGTGTCAACACAAAGCCAACTTCTCAATGAACTCCTATGTGTCAGTAAACACTCCGTTAAACTTCTAGAGCTTCTTAATACTCACCCTGTGAATGGTCTTTATTCCCTTCCTCCTAACTTCACAAGCTATACCAACCAGATTAATCATATAGTTCCAGAGACTGTTGAAATAAATCAACCTATCTCTTTTGAGAATACAAAAAAGCCTCTCTCTTTATCCTCCCTGATATTGCTCCTCAAAATCATTCACACAGCACTCATCCCACATCACCCAATTACAACCCTGCCTGCCTTGCTCCTCGCTTCATTCCCAATCATTCCATAGATTTAGCAGTCTCACAGACCAATTCTCCCATTCCATGCGTGCCAAAGTTTTCTTCAGTGCAAAACCCTAAAGACAAGGTAAAGAAATTCTAATTGGCTCTAACACAAAAAACACTCATATAAAGTCGACAAACAGAACCAGGAAATCTTCCAGCAGAAAACCTCGTGCAAACTTTTTTGTGTCGCGTCTAGACCCGGAAACAACGGTTAAAGACATTGTTAACACAAACTATTCTGACTGCATACCCATCTGCCATAAGTTAAAGACTAAATTTCCCCACTACAGCTCTTTCTATTTGGAAACTGAAAGTAACTTTATAGTGATATTTTTAACTCAGAATTTTGGCCCACTAAGGTACTTGTCAGCAACTTCCTTTAACTCTACCCAGCTGAAATTGTCGATTCTTCGTCTGAACTAAATACTCATTCATCCACGGAGCATGCTGACCTTGCACACCCAGATCAATAACTATCTCTGTCCACAATCTATTGTACTCATATGTGACTATTGCACATCTCTATAGTCATCTAGGTTTTTTCTTCTTTTACCTATCTTAGTTTTAATGGCTCCCTTAAAGGAATCGGCCTCGGTGTCTCAGTGGTTGCGTGATCGCTTCTGATGCCCGAGTACGCGGGTTCGATCCCGGCCGAGGACGACGAGAATTTTTCAGGGGGAAATCCTGAGATCACGCACTTCCTTCGGAAGGGAAGTAAAGCCGTTGGTCCCGTGTAGTCGTTTGCCGGCTGCACGTTAAAGAACCCTTGCGAGGCAAAATTTGCGGCCTCTATAACGCCGTCCTGAAATGACCATAGCAGTTGAAAGGGACGTTAATACCAAACAAACCAAACCAAACCAAACCAAACCCTTAAAGGATAATTCTCTACTTTATCAAAACGTTAGGGGTTTAAAACGAAATTGTTCACTTCTCCTTAAGTGTTCACTCCAGCTCATATGACATCATTTTACTTAGCGAAACATGGTTGAACAAAAAGATTCATAATGGCGAACTTTTCGACGAAAGATATGTTGTTGAGAGAAAAGACAGGTCTCTGGAGTGTCAAAAAGCAGATGGGGAAGGTGTCTTGATTGCTTTAAATTCCAAGATCACTTACTCAAGAATTGATTTTGAATGCGACATTTCTCCGATATATTATATTCTTACTCTGGTTGACCTTAAGCCATTGAAAGTTTTTATTGGAGTAATCTATATTCCACCATACATAAATCCGGCTCAATATCAGCTGTTCTTAGCAAGTTATCTTCAGTTGCTCTCGCAACCTGCGACAACTTTCTTATTGTTGGAGGTTTCAATGTGTGTGATTCTATCCCCATTAGCCCCTGCTCAACTTTTTCAAATTTATCTTCGTCAAGGGCTCTGACCTTACACAACTTCATGCACTCCCTAAATTGTCAGCAATTAACTCTATTCAGAATTCGCATGGCAAACTGTTAGACCTTGTTTTTGTCAATTTTCCAAGCTTCTCCTGTTTCAAAGACAGTAGGTTAGTGCCTGGAGACATTTTTCATCCGCCCCTGCATATAATGGGGAGCGTCTTTAGTAAACATGAAAAATATGTCTATATTCTTATCGCTACAGTTATAAAACTGCGGACTTTAAATTGTTATACAAACTCTTATCATCTGTTGACTGGTCCTTCTTAGAGGAATGTGATAAAGTCGATGATATGGTTCAAAGCTTTTACGAAACTTTTCATCACATACAACCTTTTTGTGACCCTATAATTAAAGATAAAAATATTAACTAACCTAACTTAACCCAACTGATTCATCAATGAAACAAAAATTATTAAAGCTCAAGCACTTAAAAAAACTCGTCTACTCTCCTATAAAGAAGAATTTAGTCAATTGCGATCCAAAGCCAAATCACTCATAAAATGAGATTTCAAGAACTACATGTCATCTGCCCAATCTAAAATTAAATCACCCCGAAAATTTTTTGGAACATGTTATAAAAGCTTAAGGGCTCCAATAATGCAAGCTTTAAAAACAAAATAACAATTTCTTAAACTCCTCGGAAGATCTTGCAAATAGCTTTGCAAATAAAGATGACTTAGTTTCGAATCTGCAACCCGAAACATTGAATCATGATAATGTTTTTAGATACTACAAATAAATAAATATTTTATATAGTACATAAACCTTTTATTTATTTATCAAAAGAAAATAGCTTCCACTTACACCTGTAAATCACTTCCGCATCACACCATAACGAGCGCTGCATCAACTTATCTCTTGATCACGCACCTGTACAGTCAGGTTTTGACCTAAGTCAAATTTGTTCGGCTTCCTTACAATACTTCAATCCAATGAGGTTACTTTTTCCAGGTATCTAGTCGAGCACGCTTACTATGGAACGATTCCATTAAGTTTTTGCTTAACATCGGGGGAAGGCAAGTTTTACGTCACGTGCTCAACTATGTTGACAAAAAGATTAATTTGGCTGTTCTGATGAGAATTTTTGTTTTATTAATTATAAACTAATTTATTTGGTTAATAGTGTAACATAAATGGTGCACAGTATCGATATAATTATATGCGTGATCCAGAGATAAGCTGATCCAGCGCTCGTTATGGTGTGATGCGGAAGTGATTTACAAGTGTAAGTGGAAGCTATTTTCTTTTGACTGCTTGTAACGGTTACAAGTCTCATTTTTTGTATATTTTGTGTAAATAAAATAACCAACGACAATTATGCCAAAACCATCCGAAATTTTTTTAAAATTTATTATATAACCAGATGGATCCCGTCAAAATTTGACGGAGAACAACCCATCTTATTATTAATGACCATCTCTTTAATTAAAAAATAATAAAATAAAAAATTGTCAGAGATTAAATATCTCATTTTGCTCAAAGAATAAGAAAAGAGTTAATATATAAAATGAAAATAGCTTTAAACTAAATTTCTCTGAAAGTATTAAACTGAGACAAAGTGTCAGCGGATAAAGCTCTTTCTAAAGATATAACATTTAACATAACATTTTCAGAGTTTTTCAATAGTCACAAGGAAACGTCATAAAATGATCAAGGCTGGATTTTCTATCTGCAAATCTTCAGTTTATTTAATTCAAAACTATGATTACAACTATCCCTGACTTCTGATGGATTGTCGTAACTTTCTTTGTTGGCTTCAGATGCCGATGCGCAGAAGTGCCAATTTTGCTCTTACAAAAAATGCTTTGCGTTTTAATATATAGGATTATATAATTTAATAGTAGAGAATATTAAATGATTTGAACAAAAGAGGATTTTTGTAAAAGTAACGGTGGTATGAATTAGTGTATATTTTATTAAAAACTAAAATATAGAATAAAGCATGCCATGACAATTAACATGAAAAGTTTTGACGTAGAACTACGTCTATCAGGGGTGCAGCCGAGGAAAAATTCAGACGCGATTTTTCGTTCAAAAAGTGATGTACATATCTCAGTCTATATCTTTCTATCACTATATCCTACAACTATGGTCATTATCTCGTTGGAAAGAGAAAGGTTGAGTCTTGAATAATAAGCAAAGAATTCACCAAATGAGCCACTGGATCAAAAGTTACAGCAAGTTAAATTTAAGTGAATTTTATGCTTGCCATCGTAATAACTGGTGTTGCATTGTATACTTAACATATTAACTAGTGTGGCACTACAAAACGTAACACATTTACTGGTGTGGCACTACATAATTAACCATATTAACATCTTTTAGGGAGGGGGTAACGAATTGTAGAGTGTGCCATCCATATAGCGTGATATCTCCACCATGACCTACCTAAAACCTTCCCAGGGTCCATCGGAATTACCATGAAAAATTTCATCAAGATTGGTCTAGCCAATTTGAGATGCATAGCGATCAGATAGGTCCATGTGTTTCTTTCTTACATAAATCTATAGTCCAATCTTGATGAAATTTGCAAATTTGATCTTCAAAGCAAGAGGAAGGTCACTGTCTACATGAGATTTCGAAAAAATAATATTTATCGATAATAATTCATGGATTTAAATTCAAATTATGGACCAAAAATATATATCTCCTGACGAACAATGCAAGGCAAAGTTTGTGCAACAATAGACTGCTCTGTTTGTTTCAACAGTAGTGATAGCAACACAGAATTCTAAAAATGATATGGCATTAAATACAAAAATTGGAGAAAATATACCAGATTCAACCAATCAAATAGTTATCTATGTAAGACATTTCATTAAGACATGTAAATGAATCTTAAGACTGATCATTTTGTAAACTTCATTAACAAAAATATTTTGAGGACACCCGACTTACATGCATAAATCGTTGACCACTCTCTTATAAAATATAATATTCTTCGGGCTTTCTTATTTCCTGACCATAATTTAAAGTTTCGCCTAATGGTATGGAAGAGTTCTCTTCACTTCCACCAGTATTCCAAAGACTCATAACAACTATACCAGAACAGCGCCATATCCTCATCTGCTAAACATCCTCATAAAGTGTGGATATTGCTCTAGATTAACTGTCTCATTATGATAATCTACAGTATAATCATTATGATAATCATTATGATAATCTAGATTAACTGTCGTCAGCATACAGCTGGAAGGATCTTCCTCCTCTGGGAATCAGCGAGAAGGCATCGGAAATTTTAACAATGCATTTAATTCCTGTCCTTTGTGCTTTTCTTAGAATTGATAGTTGTTAGAATTTAACATTTTCTTGAAAAGCTTTAAAAATGAGCAGTAAATGGAAATAGTGGGAGAGTTAGTAGACTATTGAGAAAAACAGTGGAAAGGCGGCAGAGAAAGCAGTCCCTTCACTCGGTGCTGTATCGATTTTTCCAATACACTGCTTCAACTAAGCAAGTGGTGAGTGACCCTGTGGCCGTCGATGCAAATGTGTCAACAGAAGAAACTGCGACTGCCAGGTCACACCAAGTGATGAATGCACCAGTTTTGCTTCAAGACCTCGAGAGCAGAGTGTGAATTGCAACAGTTTACCAATTAGAAAAATTGATGGAAAAATTCCGCGACCTGGATTCAAACCAGGAACCCCGACTGTCATGGTCGATGCCTCTATCATTTGGGCTATCACAGACACTTGAACAGCCATGTTGTCTTAAAGACAACCAAGTTGTCAAGAAGGAAAGCCCAATGGGAGGTGGACACCCGGTTCACAGATCGTGAATTTCTCCTATCCAAACCATCAGAAAGTTTGATGAACACACAATAAGAAATAAAGAAATTAAACTGGAGCAAACACCAAACGTTAGGTAAAGACTACTTGGTTGTCTTTAAGACACTTAGTGATAGCATGGCTGTTCAGGTGTCTGCGATAGCCTAATTAGTAGAGGCGTCGACCATGACAGTCGAGGTTCCAGGTTCGAATACAAGTCGCAGAATTTTTCTATCCATTTTTCTGATTAATATCATTTACCTGATGCTTAGAGTTTGCTCCAGTTTAATTTCTTTATTTCCTAACAATTTATCAATTGTTGGAATTGCAGAATACACAGACACAAACGATCATGTACATCCATCGCCACCCAAGAAGAGAATTTTGGAATTGTGGAATTTTTAGATAAACAAATGAATTTTTAATGGTCAGGTCACACAAAATAGAAGAACTACAGCCATAGCCAGGGCTGAAAAAACGTCAGATCAAACTATTGTATCATTATCATTCTATTTCCTCCCAATTTCGTAGCCATACACATTATTCCACACATTGTTTCTCCTGCACTATGGGTAAACTCGCTCAGCTATACACAACATTCCAACACGAACAGGGGAGAACTGTTACAGGGCCATCCATGAGGAACATTTTAAAAGTTTTTTTCGGTTTTTCTATATGAATTTTTACTGTTTTAATGTGTTAATTTTCACTATATATTCCCATTCAGATATTGCAAACTTTCATCAAAAAAGAGCCCGAGCAACGCCGGGTATATCAGCTAGTCATTTATATAAAATCAGCGACGGTGGACATTGCCACAACAAAGAAAAAATCTAACAATGGGTTATTTCCCGTTTATACAAACGGGTGGGTTCGCTTCTAGTTTTCTATTAAAAATACGTTGTAAAATAATAAAATATATATTATTTTAAGCAGATTAATTATTTTAAGAAATGAACTTTGAAGTTTTGTTAATTTCTTAAAACAAAACAATAAATCTGACTAAAATAATATATGTTTTCGTGGATCAGCCGTGGCTTTCTTCAGGACTGTGTGTATAATGATTAAAGAAGCTTAGAAGAACACTCGAGGGGGAGAGAGGGTTGGGGTAGGCGGGTAAAACAATTACGGGGGGGGGGGAGTCTAGGAGATTGCTGCATTCGTAATTTAAAACCCAATGGGAATAGGAGAGTTCTGGCCCAATTACTTGTGCAAACGGAAAACAATACAAGACTGTATCTAGAATAACTCAATGGTAGAATATCAATACGGCAGGTATGCCCCATTTCATATCAATTGTTACTTTTCATATCACAGACCCATTCTTCACAAAATTGTAATGTAATTGAATATAGTAACTTTTTTCTTTTAATTTTGTTCTTTTTTCGCCAAAAAATACACACTGACGGTAACCAATAATAACATACAGTAGTAGTTCTACAGCTTAAAAACCCGCGGCTTTGGCAGTCACCAAAGCCTCCGTCAATTTTTTTTTATGAAATGCTTGGATCTGATGTGCTACCGAATAAGCTAGGTGATAACCTCGCGGATGGCTGGGACTGTTTTTATGATTAAATTTTGCAATATCTTAAAAATAAACACATGAAAACGCTTAGAATTAATGCAGTAAAATTCATACTTAAAATTCGGAAAAAAAATTTTAGGTGCTCACAATTGATGGACCCCTCCATGTATGCTGCTGCTAGCCTACATAATTTCTTAGTCACGTAATCTTACTTCAGATATTCCCCTTGATGTTGTTGCAAAAACTTGGCCATACATCTCTGTGTTGTCTAGCGGTCGCCGATTCTTCTAATTACCGTTTGCTTAATACAGCACGGAGCTAAAGGATTGCATCCTCTATCGTTTTTCCACTCTTTCTGAATAGTCTGCTAACTCTCCATTATCTCCTGTTACTGATCATTTTTAAAGATTTTCAAGAAATTGTTAAGTACTAAGAACTCTTATTTCTAAGAAAAGCCTGAATAACAGGAATTCTATGAATTGTTTTAAATTGAAACTTATCTATATTGCACAAACTTTCTTGTCTTGAGATATATATTATTGATCCTTTCATAGCGTTCGTGCATTGCGTGTTGATACCATTGTTGATAAGTATTGTTGCGCAAACTTTGCCCTGCATTGTTGGTCATGAGATATTTCTCATTAATATGCGTTGCCATAACCATGAATATTTATTTTTTATCAATAATTTCTATTTTTCCGAAATCTGAAGAAGACAGTGAGCTTTAAAGGTCAAGTATGCAAAATTTCATCAAGATCGGAATAAAATTGTAGATTTGCATAAGAAACAAACAAACAAACAAACCCACAAACAAACATCCTTCTTTATTAAGTATAAAGAAGGGCTCTTTTACCACAACAAAAGTAATAAAGAATAAAACAAAACCAAACATAACAGAAAAATACAACCTGGAAGCGCTTTTCGAGAGCAAAGCTCTCATCATTCGGCAGGAACCAAGGAGAACACGTGGAAAACCCAAAGTGAACTGATTAGAAACCGAAGAAAGCGGTTTATATAGCGAGAGAAATGCAAAAACAGACCAATAATAGAAAAGAAATAAAAACAATATTATTGGTTGGCTAATTGAGACCACCACTGAATTAGAGGGGAATCACCAATAGGGCCTAAGTCGGAGTTTAATAACGTGTTGTTCTTGGATTTATGAATAGCCATGCTCTCGAAAGCATCTAACAAGTGTTTTTTATTGATAGATTGTAACAGTTTTAAGTTGTCGATGGAAAAATCGTGACCCGTCTCTATTGAATGCTTGGCTATGGCTGATTGACTGCATCTACCGAATCTTCTGTGGTCGAGGTGTTCCTTAAAAACCGCTTTCTTCGGTTTCTAATCAGTTCACTTTGGGTTTTCCACGTGTTCTCCTTGGTTCCTGCCGAATGATGAGAGCTTTGCTCTCGAAAAGCGCTTCCAGGTTGTATTTTTCTGTTATGTTTGGTTTTGTTTTATTCTTTATTACTTTTGTTGTGGTAAAAGAGCCCTTCTTTATACTTAATTACGATTATCCACATACCTCTTTATTCTTGTTTTCGATTGTGGACATTTGCCCCAGTTATACTTTCTCGGACATTTGCCCCAATATTGATTTACTAGAATTATCATCAATCCTTCTTTATATATATAGATTTGTGTAAACTTGTGTAAATAAGCTGTACAGAGGTGTACATGAGCGTAAACATGTGTACCTATGTGTAAACCTGTGGAAATAGGCGTATACACGTGTGTAAATTTGTATACGTGGGTGTTTAAATGTGTGTAAAGTTGTTTAAATATTCTGTGCAGATGTGTACAAAAGTGTAAACTTGTGTATATTGTGTAAATAGGTGCATACACGTGTGTAAATTTGTGTAAATATGAATATATAAATGTGTAAGTAGCTGTGAAATTATATAAATATGTATGTAAAAAAGTGTAAATAAATATATACGTATATAGTAAACATCCCGGTAATGATTCTTAAGTCTTGTACAGTCGAGTCAATTGACCCGAGAATGACGACTCGGAAATCCGGGTCAAACAACTCTTACAATGACTCATCTGTGTCCAATGACTCTCTTAAATGGGTCGTATTGGAAGAATCATACGACTCTCATAAACGGGTAATATTAGCCGCATATTGCTGGAAGTGTACGGACCAACAATATATATCTCATAACCAATAATGCAAGGCCAAGTTTGGGCAATATAGATAAGCTTCAATTTGTAACAATGCATAGACTTCCTGTTATTCAGGCTTTTCTTAGAAAAGAGAGCTCTTAGCACTTAACCATTTCTTGAAAATCTTTAAAAATCATCAGTAACTGGAGATAATGGAGAGTTGGCAGACTATTGAGGAAAAGTGGAAAGACGACAGAGGAAGCACTCCTTTAGCTCCTTGTTGTATTGAACAAAAAGCAAGCATGTCAATAGAAGAATCGGCGACGGCTGGACTACACAAAGTGATGAAGGGAACTAGAGAGAAGAGTGGGAATTGCAAGAACATTAAGTGTATATCTAAAATAAGATTACGTAACTAAGAAATTATTTAGACTAGCAGTGGCATACTTGGAGAGGTCCATCCATTGTGAGCTTTTAAAAAATTGTTTTCGGAATTTTCATTAAGAATTTTTACTGTACTAATTCATGTGTTACTGTATTAAACGTTTTCATGTGTTTATTTTTATGATATTGCAAAATTTAAGCCAAAAATAAATAAATTGGTATGGCGGAATGATACATTCGCACAGGCCTACCACGAGATAATGATACGGAATAAAAAAAATTACGGAGCTGTGTTGTGACACGGCCGCTAGCTAAATCGTAGAATACGTCTTGAGGCCATATGGCGAATAAGAAAGAACTTTGTGCAACACAATTTAAAAAATTTACTTTCTGATATAAAATGTATAAACAAAAAATGTACTTGCAATTCATCATAAACTGTTAACCAAACCTTTATGGCATTCGCAACTTACACATGATAAGATGCTAGAAATGGCAACAGACAGGAACCAATATTTCGCGCAAATTTCAAATTCATAGCACTGCCACCCAATGTAATAGGTGATTCGGTGGGTTTGAAATCTAAATTAAAATGTTTTTTCATAAAGCTAAGAGCGTATAAATTTAATGTAGCATTTACATTGATAATGTTAACTGTCATAATTGCAATATTAGTATCCACGTCCATGTTGTCACTGACTGGTATAGTTGCTGGTGAATATTTCATTATCGCACTGAACAACAACATTTTCATATCAGTACTTCGTTAGGCCACCTTCTGCCTTCAATACTGCGGCGATTCGCATTAACTCCACAAGATGTTGAAAGGTGATGCAAGGAATCTGACACCATGAATGCTGTTGTCTTGTGCTTTCTGGCCACAATCCGCTTCAAACCACTTCAGTCTCTATCAGTGAGCTTCGACTTTCGAGCAATCTTGTGCTTGGCAGACATTATCCTTCCCTGCTTCTTATAGGCTGTCATAACAGTCTTTGCCTGATGAATAGCACTGTCATTTTGTGTGAAATTTGTTGTTTTGGAACCACCTGTTTGATGGTTCTTTCAACTTTCTCCCACAAATGCTCAACTGGATTGAGATTTGGTCATTATGGGGGCCACCTAAGCCAGGTTCGTCTTCGTTCGTGGCGATCGCAACAATCTCGCCTTACTATCATTTTCAATTGGCCATTCAACATAGGGGTTAAAGCATACATTCAGTAGCAAAAAAATTTTTTTCCAACAAACGACGCACAGGAATTGTTCTTGAAACTATTCCTGCAAAATACGAGTACCGTGGCATGCCGCATTGTTACGTAGGAAGAAGCCATCTCCATTGCGATACGCCATCAACATGATTGCATGAACTTGATCAGCAAAGATACTTAGGTATGTTCTGATATTCATACGTTTTTCTACGCAAATTAAATGACCCATATCATGCCAGGAAAATATGCCCCAAACCATGACTGCCCCCACGAGCTTGATCGATTGTACTCATGCATGTAGGGTCCATGCTTTCATGGAGTGTCCGTCAAATTCTATTCTGTTATCTGCATGATGCAACTGAAATCGTGGTTCATCAGACCACATGACTTTATTCCGATGCTCAACTGTCCAATCCTTGTGTTCCTGTGCGAATTGAAGACGTTTAACTGCAGATAGCAAATGCGTTCGAACTGACCTTTGGCGCCCATATTCCATACTATGCAGCGTATGGCGAACAGTGCGTTCAGAGATCATTTGAGATGGTCCCTGATAAAGATCTGCAGTAATTTGATGCGCTGTTGCCCTTCTGTTGAAATGTACCAGTCTTGCCATTCTCCTTTCTGCCCGAACATTGATGGCCACAACTGGCACGTTCAGACCCAGTTTTCTGGCAGACAGTCCAGTCTGTAACAATTTAACAGCAGCTGCTCTTGAACATTTAACGAATGCAGCCGTTTTGCTGATATTAGCTCCATGGCTCCGAGCGCCAACAATCATCAAATGCTGCTAAATCGCGTCGTTTACCTATAACCTTCTGAAAAAAATCACTTCCAATGTCTTGGTAAACAACCTGCTTGCCTATTTACACAAGTCCGGCACTTTAGCAACTTCAGCGCGATATCATAGCTAATTTGCGTAAAAACATCAGGTGGTGATAATAATCTGGCCACTCAGAGTAAACACTTCCTAGTATATATCTCATTACATTATTGTACAAAGCTTTAACAGTACAAAAATCACTGATATCAGCGTCAATCAGTCGTCTATAGTTAGACCAGTCTGTCAGTATAGGTTCACATTTGTTAAAGAGTTACATTTTAAAAAATTGCAAAAACGCCTGCTCTCCCTTAAGTTATAACACCATATTTTTGAATAGTTTTAAATTTGTTCTACAATGATTACACAGCATGAAATCTTTCACACAGGACTGATGAAAGTGATGAAGCTAAGATATCACACTTCTGTTACGTGGGTGCTTCAAGTCCTTCTAAAAACAAAATCTATCACAAATATTACACGAATATCCAAATTCATTGGTTTATGAATATAGAAGCAACATATGAGTTCCGTTTCCCAAACTGTCGCAGATACATCGCTCCGTACATAAATCACATTTGATGAAGATGCTGCTAATGTTGACGGTTATGGCTCATTATAGAGCTCCATGGGTTGGGTTTTATCATTCGATGTTGAAACGTTTATATCATCAAATATGTTAGTGGCGTCGAACGGAGCAGTGGAAATTATTGGCGCATTCGTATCGGGCTTTAGTTCACTTTGGCGGCACCCCGACTCAACTTTCAGTCGTTCCTGTGACCCTGTAGACGTTCAATATCCGACGTCTGGGTCTTCATGAATTCCCCATCTTTAAATCTGTTTATCTCGAAGTTTTCTATAATTTTTCTGGCGTTTATTATGCATAAATTTGGAAATTCTGTAATTGTTGCAAAATTTCCACAATTCGAAGGCCGATATCTTAGATACTATTAATTACCTAGGTTTAATTTTTAAGCTGTTTTATAAAGAGCAAAAAGATAAAACAAATGACACCTAAAATGTCGTGCTATCACAAAGGAAGCCGGAGCTAGACTAAATTAATCTCCGCCAGAGAGCAGATTTTCTGACTCAACTTTGTACTTCGATTGCATCAGCCGGATGACGTCAGCATGAAGGCGATCAAAGTCTAAAGGTAGCCACACACGATCATGCTCGGCTTGCTGCCGTGCTTGTCATTCCATAACTGTCACTCCATGCTTGATAAGAATTCACCACACACGAGTCATGAGTAGAGTCTAAAATGTTACTTCTGGCGCACTTCTTGTGGGAGATGATTTTTCCCCAAAAATGTCTAAAATCATATCAAATTACCTCAATAAAATCAGCAAAATTAAATAAAAACACCTCAAAAACCGCAAAAAATCAAAATTTTTAAATCTCCCAAAAATTCCCCAAAATTTCTGGCACACCTCAGTTTGGGAAATGCATTTTCTGGCGCACCTGGATTTGGGAGATGCATCTTCAGATAAAAAACACTGAAAATCGCACCCAATCTACTCAAAAAAAGCAAAAAAATTCAAATTCTTCAATCTCCCAAAAACTCACCAAAATTTCTGGCGCACCTCAATTTGGGAGATGCATTTTTTGGCGCACTGCTTGTGGGAGATGACTTTTGTCCAAAATGTCTAAAATCATATCAAATTACCTCGTAATATCAGCAAAAATCACATAAAAACACCTCAAAAACAAGAAGTTCTAAAATTTTAAATCTCCCCAAAACCCTCCAAAATTTCTAGACTATCTCAATTTGGGAAATGCATTTCTAGACAAAAAAACATCAAAAATGCCCTAAAAAAACAAAAATCACATAAAAACACCTCAAAATGCTTACTCCAATAAAATCGGAAATTACGGAAATGAAAAAGTCACTTGATTATTTTTCAAAATCATTTGATGAAATTCTGGAAAGATTAAATGGGGTTGATCAGACCTTGGTTTATGTGCAAAGAGACTTAAAAGTATGTACGACAGAAAATAATAAATTAAAGAAAGAAAATGCTGAACTTAAAGATCCATTTAAATCTGTACAGCATCAAGTTTATCAAATGGAACAGTATTCATACAACTCAAATATTTTAATTGACGGGATACCAGAATCTCCAAATGAAGACTTAAACGTTATCATTAAGAAACTAACATGTAAACTTGATGTTCCTATCAAAGATGAGGATATTTCTGCTGTACATCGTCTAAACAATAGACGTGTGAACAAGATGCGACCTCGATCTATTGTGGCTAAATTTATCCATAAACAGAACAAATACTTTATGATGCAACACAAAAAGAAGTTTCGTCAATTAAATACGAGAAATGTGGGTATATGTAATGAAGAGTATGAAATTTACATGAATGATCACCTATCCCCTTATTATAATGACCTCTTCTGGAAGACTAGGGAATTGAAGAAAAATAACCAATATAAGTACGTATGGACGACCTACTGTATAATGGTATTATATATGTGAAGAAGGATGATGGAGCTAAAGCTATACCAGTTAAATCTGAGTTTGATTTGAACTCTTTGTAACCAATTAAACTTTCTATATATCTTGATAATCTTTAAATTTTTTCTATGATTGATTTATTATTCTCAAACAGCTCTGATAACTTAACTTCATTTAATATATCTGATCAAAATGAATGTGGATCATATATTGTTCATCCAGAAGATATCCCAAAATCATACTCTGATTGTATGAATGTTGTACATCTTAATATAAGAAGTATAGCTAAAAATTTTGATTATTTAATATCATATTTACAAAGTTTTAAGGTCCCAATTCACATTATTGTCCTTTCTGAAGCATAGCAAAATAGTTATACTGAACAGAGTAGTAACTTTACAGGTTATTCTAAATATTTCATGTCATCAAAACTTAATAAAGCTAGTGGAGTAGTTGTGTATGTGGATAAAAGAATAACTGTTTTAGAAATTCAACCAAAACATATTAAAAGTGCTGATATTGTAATTTTAAAGTGTAGAGCTGATGATTATATGGGTGATTTTTTATTATTTGCTTGTTATCGTTCTAACCAAACTTCAATTTTGAATTTTGTCTCTGAACTGTCTAAAGAAATGGATCCCTATAAAAATGAGAAAAATTTTTTATGTTGGAGAGATTAATATTGATATAATAAGTTATAATGGTGAATATTTTACTCAAAAGTATATTAATATGTCGAAAAGAAATCTGGTTCCTATGAAAAATATTCCCACAAGAATTACTCCAAATACTGAGACTTGCATAGATCATTTTTTTATATCTAAGAGTATACCATATATAGCTGAAGCGTTTATTCTTGATAGTGATATTACTGATCATTGTATGAGTATCATCTGTTTTAGGTGTAACGTTGTGGATAACACTCATGCAAATAAATTTAAATATAAAACGCTAATCAACCACCAACTTTTAGAGGAAAAATTAGAGGAGGTAAATTGGGATTGTTTAGAGGAAGAAAATGATATACAAAATAAGTACAATTGCTTTGAAAAAATATTAAAACAAAACATAAAAAGTAGGTATACATTGGTAACTGGTTCTGGAAAAAATCAGAAAAGGAAACCATGGATTACATATAATATAATTAATTTGATTAAAAAGCGAAATCAATTACGAAGTAAATATTTAAAGGATAAAACAAATGAAAGTGTTTTATACCAATACAGAGGTTTAAGAAATAAGATTGTACAAGAAATTCGAAAGTGTAAGGCTAGTTATTATTATAATCAAATTGAGAGAGCAAAAACACCTAAAGATAAATGGAAAATTATAAGTAATATAACAGGACGAGAAAAGACTTACAGAGATATTCCTCAAGAGATTAGTAATCAGATAAATGATTTTAATTTGAGCCTTATAAACATGTGCGATTGCCAAAATATTGTAAAACAAAACTCTGCAAATTTTAATATAAAAAATGAAGTAAAGGATACCTTTTTCCTTTACCCTGTTAATGAGATGGAGATTAAACATTGCATTATGTCCTTATCAAAATATTCCTCCCCAGGATATGATCATGTTACTACAGAAATTCTGCGTAAACATGTTAAGAGTTTAGCTTATCCTATTAGTAAATTAATTAATTGTTCATTTTTACAAGGAACATTCCCTGACGCATTAAAGATTGCAGTTGTAATTCCAATATTTAAAGGGGGAAGTAGTTTATTATTTAAAAATTATAGACCAATATCTTTACCGTCTCACATTTCAAAAATAATTGAAAAAATGGTAAAAAATCGTCTTACAATTTTTCTAGAAAAATATAACATTATTGCGAATAAACAGTTTGGTTTTCAAAGAATACTCTGTTAGCAGTTCACAGTTTTATATCAGATGTTATTCACACGCTTGATAAAGGTCGGAACCCTTTAGCAATTTTTCTGGATATAAGGAAAGCTTTCGATTCAGTTGACCGTTGTCTCTTATTACAAAAATTGGAAAGATATGGTATAAGAGGACTAGCAAACCAATGGTTTAGCTCTTATATAGCCAATAGAAAACAAGCTGTTAGGATTAAGGAAAAATTAAGTAAATTCGAAAATTTAAAAAGAGGAGTTCCTCAAGGAACTATTTTAGGCCCCATTCTTTTCTTAATTTATATAAATGATATTTTTCATTTAAATTGGTTTGGTTCTATCCAAGCTTATGCTGATGATTTAGTCTTAACCTATATAAAAAGTAATTATCAAAATTTTAAAGAAGCCCAATCAGACCTTAAATTATTAAACTTCTGGTTATCAAATAATAATATGTCCTTAAATGTAAAAAAATCTGTATACAGGGTGATTTACATCGAATGTAAAATACTTAAAGGGGGTATTATAGAGGTTAAGATAAACACAAAACGTCCTATGAACATGGGTCCGAATTTGAACGATAACTGAGATATGAACAGAAATAAAAATGCCGTCACCAAGATCAACAAGTTAAAAACTCAGGTTCTGTAAAGCCTAGATTAATGAAATTTGGAGGAATAACAGGGTACATAAGACTGTGTATACCGTTAAAATTTGATCTAATTCTAACAAGAAGTTTCCGAGTTACTCATTCAACATCATAACACGTGCTCACTTGTGAGTACTAACTAGCACTTGTTACAATTTTGACTGTGTAACTCGGAAACTTCTCGTTGGAATTCATAATTTTTAAATATTTATTATTCGATTCTTAATTTAGCATTTTAAAGTTAAATGGAATTACTGGATTTTATTATAGAATCAAATATTTCAGGTCTTGAGCAGAGAAAATATTTTATTTTTTCAAATAAATGCGTACATAATTACATATTTATTTTCATTCAATAAATTTTATTTTTTCTTCAAAGGATGCTTATCAGCTTTTTTTTTTAAATAAAAAAAATCAGAATTGAAGTTTTGAGAATAGATACGATATTTGGCAAATTTCAAAATTGTTTAAAAAGAAAATTGTGTAATAACCAAAAAATAAATTTTCACCAAAAGTCACCCAAATGGGTGGATTTACACTTTCGTCCACACTTTTTACCACACTTTCATGATTTTCACCGAAATGCACGCAAATAGGTGTATATTTCCTTCACGTGAATTTACGTTTATCGGCATTTATGCATTTTTGGTTAAATTTATTTTCACTTATTAGAGACTTTGCGCACATTCGTAACAAAAATACGAAACGAATCTTAAAATCAAAATAAAAAATACTTTCGTGTTTTAACGAATCGTAAATACAAATTCACTTTGCGCCATGTAATCCCGAATCTCGCCCCTCAAAAAATACGAATGTACAGATAAAGTAAAGACCTGAAATAATTCGCGTTTAATGTGCTTACCTTTTCGCCAGCCTACTGTATAGAGAAAAGAGAGCAAGCAATGGCAGTCAATGTAACAGGTATGTTTGTTTACATTCAAAACGAGATTATTTAACTAACAGATAACGGTCTGTTATAAACTTGTTAAGTATGCAAGTATGGAAGAAAGCCTACTTTTCAAACTTGATTACCCTAGAAGAATACGTTTTGGTCGTTCGTTTGTAATAGAAGAGCCCTGGTACTTCGGTTCATCTTTCAGTTTAGATGCTTGTAGCGAGCAATTTTCAATCGAGTTTTTTTTTAGATTTACGCTTTGAGTCGTATCAGTTGGCTGAAGCGTTAAGAATTCCACATTATATACAACTACCAAATCGTATGCGTGTAAGTGGTGTTGAAAGTCTTTGCGTCTTCTCTTGGAGTGACTAATGCTCTGCGATCTTCTTCTCTCTGTACCAGTTCTGCAAAAGTATTTTGTTAATTAATTAAAAGTGGCCCAAAAAAAACATACTTACAAATTTTGAGCTTCAAATAAAGCAATCAGTCGTCCCACTCTATCTTTTTTTCGTCTGACCGTGCTTGGGCAACCCTGGGCTGACAACGAAGATGCTATAGTTTCCCAACCACTTGGACACTCAAATGGGTTCAAACTCAACATTGTTATCAGCAGGTCGACATCAGGTTTCACTGTAAAGTACAACCGATTGTCCTTCGACTGACTGCTCTGATTGATATCATTAGCTTTCGGTTACTTTACTACCCCGTGGACGGACACGAGAGCGTTTGGTCTATGAACGAAAAACAAAAGGTATATAAATCTGCTTCTAACTAAATAAAAAATGAAATGCATGCATGACGCAACTCATCCGTTGTTGTGAAATGCTGGCAGCAAGATTCTGCATATATTCTAGTTGTGATTAAACGTTTTGTGACAGAACATTATCATTCTAAAATACTGTCAATAAATTAGGTAAATTATCACTCTTACACCCGTCTTAAATCCGTTTAAAACTTTATGCTCTATAAGTACATCTCGACAGTCTAATATAAATATTAAATTTGGCTCTATCAGTTGCTGTATCAGTTATTGGTACTACAAATAGTATAGGGACCAGTAAAAAATATAAATTAATATATTCAAAAAAATCATTTGCAACAATTTTGATATAGGAAAAAAGTTTGGGTATAGAATGTTGAGATTTACTTATAGAGCATGAAGTTTTAAGTGG
>JAHWFO010056890.1:876800-892298 GCA_023313115.1 Rhysida immarginata
AAAATCAGGTAAATTATTTGCCTATTCGTAAACAAAATTTGCATAATTTCTGAGCCTGAACGCGACGGAACCGTCCGTGAAGTTAGGGGACGCCACTCTGAACTTTAACTGATTTTAGGAACTAATTTATTCATAAAATCATGCTGAAACAAATTCATGAAATCCCCGTCAGCGCACATGAGATCTGAACTTTAACCAACATACGTAAAATATAAACAAAAATAATTATTTAAAAAAATTAAATATCTCGCAGATACATTGTGACCTTGACTGATGCAGGTTAACTTTCTTTTATATTCTACAGTGTAGTATTTATTATTGTTCTTAATAAGACTAGCGTAAACACAACAGAATCTTTGTATTAAAATTATACTTCATATTTTGGATAAAAATAACAAGCCTTGGTTTAAAGGAGCTGATGTTCTTATTTTGACTAGATTATTAGAAATAAAAATACGAAAAAAGCAATTAAGAAATAAAGAGGTCGACAGAAATTTTTCTGAACTATATATTCTCTCATCTTTTTCTAATTGTTTTCATCTATATGCTCTTTAATAATCTCTCTCTTGTGTATTTCTTTTGACTTGTATATTTTTTCAGTTTTTTTTTTCTTTCAAAATTTCAGTTAGTTATTACACTTAATTTTAAGATACCTAGACCACTTGGTTGTCATGCTGATTGCAGTATATTTAATTTATTTTACCTGTAGATGAACTACAACCAACATATGTAACTATATGGTTTAACTATAATGCAAAGGAAAGGTTCACACAGAGAGCACATGACCATGAGCACAAGTATCCGTTGAATTTGGTATTAGATACCGTTTATCATCTTTCCAGCTTAGAGATTTTTTTTTAAATTTTTCGGTGAATATATCATGTTTATGACTTCTGATTACTGTCTATTTATGAAAATACTCGACTTGATTCATT
Source organism: Rhysida immarginata (assembly GCA_023313115.1). NCBI lineage: Eukaryota > Metazoa > Arthropoda > Chilopoda > Scolopendromorpha > Scolopendridae > Rhysida > Rhysida immarginata. Next base: position 877,736 of record JAHWFO010056890.1, read on the forward strand.
AGGCAATTCTTATAGTCTTGAAAACTGATTTCTTTCTTCAACATAGCTTTCTTAATTCCTTTTAATTTTTTAGGATAATCCAATAATAAGCCCTCGCTGTTGGGAACTGATTCCTCAGTCCTGTAGCTATACATTTTACTTCTTAATCCTATAAATTCTAACATTTTTACAGAGTTCAATTCATCATTAAACTTTCCTATTACTTTTTTATTTTTATCGGTATATAGAGGATGATCTTTTGGATAATCTGATGTATCAAAATAACCCGGATTATTCTTCATAAACTCGTAGAAATCAGCATTTTTAAGTTCAAAAGGATCGGCCTCGGTGGCTCAGCAGGTTGCGTGATCGCCTCTGATGCCCGAGTACGCGGGTTCGATCCCGGCCGAGGACGACGAGGATTTTTCAGGGGGAAATCCTGAGATCACGCACTTCCTTCGGAAGGGAAGTAAAGCCGTTGGTCCCGTGTAGTCGTTTGCCGGCTGCACGTTAAAGAACCCTTGCGAGGCAAAATTTGCGGCCCCTATAACGCCGTCCTGAAATGACCATGGCAGTTGAAAAGGACGTTAATACCAAACAAACCAAACCAAGTTCAAAAGGATATGCATCGGTGTCTTGGTATAATAGTTTCAATCTCTCATTAAATTCAATCTTTAATACATTATAGTAGAAATCATACATCAATAATTTTGATAAATCTAACACAGCTTGTCCAATATAAATCGGTTTATTGAATAATACTTTTGTTTTATAATTATGAACGGCTACTAAATGTTCACTAAATATAGTTCTTTGTTTAAAATTTGGTTTACTTATGGCTTTTTGCACTTTCTCGTCATCAGAATATAATTTAATGTTCTGCTGTTTTCTAACTGATTGCATCGATTTTCCAAACACAGCATTTGACATTAACTTCCAGAAATCCTTTTCAAAATTATTTTTTGCTTCTTGTCTTTGTTCAGTATTAAATTTAATATACGGTGCTATAAAGTCTGATTGAGTATATTTTATACCTCTGTGCATTTTTGCTATTTTCATTCCCAAGTCTTTATAAAGCTTTAATATCTTACAGTGAACAATATAATTCTTTTGTTCATAAAAATGACATAACTTCTCAGTTTTTCCACCTGGAGGAAATCTGTTTTCTTGTGCTAATGGAAGATCATTAAACTTGTTGTGTAGTTCTAAATCTCTCGGAAATGATAAATCAACTTCTAAAACATAACCTGTGTCATTGTCCGAGTTTAATATGTAATCAAGATTATTTTCTATTTCTTTTGAAGTCATCCACTCGAAATCCTTTTGAGGTAATTTTTGAGATAATTCGTAGCTTTTATATAAACATAAATCTCTAAAATTTTCAAATACATCTGCTAGTAGTAAAACATCTAGTTTTAGATAGAGATCATGCCATTCTCCTAAATTCTTAATATTTAAATATTTCCAGACTTTTTGAGCGTGATCATATTCGAGCCAACTAATGCTTTCTTTCTTTAGTGAGGAATAAAATTTATCTATTGACGGTAATCTTGTTTCTGAAAATCTCTCGAGCGAATCCATATACTCATAAGGATAGATACCTTTTCTTATCACTCCTGTCTTTTGATTTCTGAATAAAACATCTAAAACGTTCTGTGGAAAATATTTTAACATTTCTCTTAATTGTTCCGGTTCTAGATTCGATGATAAAGCATCTAAACTACTCGCTAAAAATCTAAAAGAATCTATAAATCTTAGTTCTATATAATCACCATGATCTATTCTCAAAACTTTACCGAACGAAATATATTTTTCTTCATTATCAGGAATTAACTTAAGTTTACTCTTATCTTCTCCTAGATTTTTCACAAACAGATGACAATCGTATGAAGATAGATTATGGAATAGAATTGGAATAAACAGTGGTTGTTTATATTTTAGGTTACAGTTATTACAAGCAGGTCCTCTGTATTTTCCTGTATAGTGATCATGATCTCTAACTTTTGGCTTTTTTTTCAGTAAATTCTCCTTTACAGAGATAGCATTCTTGAGCTTTCTTATATGCTTCTAATTCTACACCCGTTATAAGTTTATTTTCCTTTAATAATTTATATATTATTTTTACATGTTCAGTTATTCTGTTTATAAAACATTTATCTGCATCTGCACCTTTATAAATTTCTAGAGGATTTTCTATATTATTATTAGAAACACTTTTCACATATAATCCATAACTACAAGGAATGTGAATCTGAGTTTTCTGAGTACCGGTATATGAATTCTCCAGATTCGGTTGACATGTTTGGATTGGTTTCAAAATAGATTCAAAATCACAGTAGATTGCATATGGATGTCTCAACATTCTCTGAATATTTTTGAATTTTAATAATCTGTTCTCTGGCATTACAGGAACACAGGCCTCCTTGTTGAAGCATAATTCTTGGTGTTTCTTTAGAGCTTCTTCACTTCTGGATGCATAATTTAAACATCTTCCACAGAAATATTTCTTGTTTTTATTTATTTCTAACTGATCATTTAACAATCTACTTAAACTTTTTATCCAACAATAATGATTATTAGTTTTATTTCCAAAGTATAATAGATCAATATTTTTATCATAACTTTGGTTCTTGTTATGGTATAATGGATAAAACGTCGTACCTTCAAAACTGAAGACTGTGATATTAATTTTATTCTGTGTTTCAAATTTAGGAATATCTTGAATCTTAACTGGAAAGTCAATCCCATTGAGATTTAGTAATTTATCATGTTCTGGTGTAGAATATTTAGAAACTCTTTCTGCATCTTTTTCTGGAGATTTTAAGGCACATGTAACTGAATATTTGAAACATTTGTTATCTTTATTTTTAATATTAATACATGCTCTTTTTAGTTTTAATCCATTCTGGAAGATCAGTGTATGAACTTCCACTTAATGCTTTGTATCTGTTGATATTAATTGTTAAATGGTTTATTTTCTTTAGTGTCCATCCTGATTCTCTTGCCTCTAATTCATCACATCTTGCAATAAATAACTCCCTCTGTCCATTCCAATAATTTTCTAGGTTTTCTGCTGCTCTCAATATAACATTACTTAACTGAAACTTATGAGTCATCTCCATCGTATACTTTTCACCTTCTTTCTTAAACTCGCACTCCATTTCTAGATTAACTTTAATATTCTTATGAAGATTTAATGCATTTCTTATAACACTGATAGCTTTTTCTTTTACTAAATTCATATAACCTTCTATAGGGAGTGCAAGTGACTACGTCACAGCTGACGTCATTTGCGCGATGAACGGGCCGAGAGCCTAGGAAATGGGATCGCTGGTTCCAAACATTGGAAACGGGCTAGTAACGTACTAGTAACGTTGAAACGGGCGGCCAGTAAAAATGACATCTCTTAAATTATTATGTTAATTTGTGTAATTTATATTATTATTAAGACATTTAATACCATTATATAATTTATACATTAATATTAGAACGCTTTTTAATCACTTTTAATCACTTAACAAAAGAATGCCATCGTTCGCGGATCTTTCTTTCTTTGGGAAAACGATAGATGTCTAAATCGCTGTTTTAGCTCCTCCTTGAGCAGTGAGGAACTAAACAATTTCACATCTTAAATGCGTTATAAACACTGGGCTTATACGAAGCGATTTTATTCCATCCCTACGTTGGAATCATGTTAAATCCCGAAGCGAGAAGACTTGTTTGGAACCAAATCGAGTCACGTGACTGAAGAATTCCTAGGACTGACGTCACACTTGCACTCCCTATATCTAAATTCTCTTCTTGATTATTATGCTGGTATGTTAATATTCAACCTTTAAAAGCAACTTCAATTAAAATAAAATCGGGTTCTGGATTATGCCGTGCTTTGTGTAAAGTCATTCGAGTTTCTTTGATGTATTTACCGCATGTCTCACATTTAATCTTCTTCACCCTGTTTTTGTTTGGTTTGGTAAATATATCATCGTCAAATGGAAATATTTCTGCAATTTTCCTGTTTTCTTTTAATTTTTTCTTAATGTTACATACTCTAACAATCTCTTTTATTAAATCAGCTTTTCTATATCTTTTAGATATATGTAATATCTAATGATCTTTCAATGTTATATAATTCTGGTAAACGAAGTTGATTTACTCGCTTCTGTCGGCTCTGCTCACAATCCATTTATTAGAGATAAAAATCTAACAAGCAATTTATGGTTAATAAAAAAATTTCAATAATCTATAGAGCCCTGGCTCATTTGAGGGTAATACTCTGTTAATTGCCAGACAAATATCCTGAAGGTCTAGACCATTGGTTGTAGTTGCTGGTTAAGTAAACTATTCTCATGTAATATTGTTTTTTTATATCTTTTATGATTTGTTCGAACATAGTATCACAATAATCGCTCACAATTTATTGATTTTTTGCATTCTTTACATGTTTTCTCATATTTATTTTTATAATTATAGAATTCCTCTGGTTGTTTTAATTCTAAGCATATTCTGCATCATTGCAAAATGCAAAATGGTGTTGATCCAGACTTATTTATATCCATTTATTTAAAAAAAAAGATATTTTTAAATGCTTTTAGCTGGAGAATTTTAATTCCATAAGCCTAGTTTCGCTAAAGTTATAATTTTATTCTCATGTTCTTTAAATTGCGCATTCATATTTCTGATCATGATTCTTTCAAATTCATTAGTTGTAGAATCTTCTGATCTATATAAACTTTTAATTCTTCTTTGAAATTCGTTGATTTCTGATTGTTGGGTTGAAATAACTTGATTCATTTAATTATATTAATATTTTTTCAATTTAGAAATTATCTCTTATTTTATTTTCCCATTGATAATGTTTTTCCCTTCAGGAATGTTAACTACTTGAATTTTTTCAATATCTTTAAATGTTGGACCTTTATTACTAGTATTCATTTCTAATAATTCTTTCTTAGAATATTCGTTAATACGGTACCCTTCTTCTCAAATAGAGGTTTAAAATCATCTGGAAATTTTATCTTTTAAAGTTTTATTCATATATCTACTTATCTTCTTATTGTCTTTTGTTTCTATTATCATCGTACTAAACATTTTGTTAATTTCATCTATACCACTTTCATCATTGTGTTTAGCTGCTTGTTTTATTATAATTTTTTTATATTCCTGTTCTCAGGCTAATAATTTATCAATTATTTCTTGATTTCTAAAATTGGAGTATTTATATATTTCTTTAGTCAAATGTGTGTTATTCAGTGCTTTAAAAAATTTCATTATCATATCTTTATATGAATCTGGAAGACCTTTTAGTTTTTTAACACCATTCTTGATAGTTTGAATATTATAACCCGATTCTTCGATTAATTCTTGTAATTAAGGTACATTGGTTATTAAATTATCTAATCCTATTAATTCACTTTCACTGGGGGTAAATAATTAGATTTGTTTTTTCATTTAATTAGATTTATTTATGTGAATCTCCGATTCTTGAGACCAAAGTTCTCTGCTTTGCATGAGTTAATCCTTTTTTAAACATTACCATGCGATGCCATTCAACACAATACTTTACTATTCGCCACGTGACCATTCCTCATTACCGTACTATATTACCATAATTCGCTACCTTAATACTATACAATACTTTACAATTCAATACCCAACAGTACAATGCTTTAAAATAACTTAAAAATAATTTAAATAAATAAAAAAATGTCAAGGCCGATTACACCTGATGAATTTATTAAACTTTTAACATCTTATAATTTTTTATCTAATTCTATTAATTCTTTTCGTGAAAAATATAAAGTTAATCCTAAAACTGTAGTAAAATATTTAAAAGCTAATAATATATCCTATAATCAAAAAGGAATTGTTAATTTACCACCCCGAGATAATTATGGCCAATTTACTTTAAATTTACATATCTCCTCTGGAGCAAACAATGTGTGCCGTCTCAAATAGTTCGATCCGCGGCAAAGCCGATATCTCCTCTGGAGCAAGCGCATTACATGCTAGTCCTTCAGGACGCACAACTTGTGCAGTTAAAAAAGAAGTTAAATTTCAGTTGCCATTGAAAAAATGTTGATCACTAAAAGACTTGAATAACCTTTAATTAGTTTAAATATTCAATTGCATAGTTACGATTTCTCATTTGTGTAATTTCATTATTGTAATTTCATACAGGACTGCTTTTTCATACTACCATTTGGTCTTCAGGAGTTCAATAAAGTTAATATGGTTAATATTTTATCAATCGGACTGTAAAGGTATCATGTTATCAAATTCAATATTAAAGAATAAAAAATATAAAGAGATTATAGAAAAATTACAAGATGCGTACCAGAAAGAACGAGATGAATTTAATAATCTAGTTAAAAATATAATGAGAGGGTTAACTCGTGGAAAGCACAGAAGTTAAAAGAAGAAAAAGTTACTGTTCCAGGAATAGCATTATCTCTAACGTTAAAAGATAAGTCTAAAACATTAAACCCAAAAGACTGTGTAGATTTAATGAATGAACTTGATTTAGAGGAAGAGCAGCTTAATGAAAAATTTAAACGAATTTCAATTCCTAATGATTATAAAAATAAAGTCAGTAGAACTTATGTTAAAGCATCTAATGATGGAAATCACTATGTTCAAAAACCTGCTCAAGATAATAAAAGTACCGGTAGTTGCTTTTAAATTAGCCTGGAAACTAAGATAAGTAGTAAAAAAATATATTTCACTGCAAGATCAGAACTTATTTACAACATTCCAGAATTACAAAAAAATCATAAAAGAAAAGATACACATATGTAATTATCAACTGTAGTGCTTGGCATCCCACTGTAAGTTGGGGTGGGGATTCCAAGTTGTGAGCATCGCTCCACACACCTATCTGTTGTTGAAGCATTATCTAGAGTTAAGTTAAGTTACAAAAGGTTCAAGCAGCTTTTTGTACCTTGACCAAGCATAGTGATGAATCTGTTTTTTTTAAAAATAAGCCTATTTCTGAAATTGGTTGAAATTGTTATGATTTTTGAATTAAAGTTGTTTCTTTGATGTTCAATATATGAAGCGTGCCATGCCATAAGGGCCTAAATGCCAAATCACAAATTTTACAGGAGAGTGTTTTTTTTATATCCTTAAAAGTGAAGATCCTGTTTTTAATTCTTGTCAGATTCTTAAATTTTACATTCATTTTTTTACCCTTCTGGTCTGTTGGCTTTGTGGAAAAAAATTAATGCCCATTTTCTCTTACAGGTTTATAAAAGTGGTAGTTACATTTGCTTCCTCCAGCTTCATCTCAAAGAATGTTGAGACTGGGTCAAGTAGTAAGCAGAATTAGCAGAATGAAAGTGAGTTTGAATGGATTTCTCCATTGTTGCTAGTTCATTATCTCTCCAATATTTTTCAAATTAGTCTTTTCTCTGTCAACAGGCAGTACTTTACGTACGCAAATACAACTATTCCCTCCATATGTTTAACAAAGAATTCAAGATAACCGAGAAACCATTCTGGAAGCATAAAGATTGCTTAGACGTGGACAAAACAACAATATTAATAAAAAGTGGACAGAGTCTCATCGAGGAACTCATTCAACAGGATTTTGATATTGTGAAGAACTACTCCAGCTACCACCAAACAAAATATCTATTAGAATGCATTTATGGTGAAGATGATGTCAAGTTGACACATGAAGATGTCATTGCTTATGTTAATGCAAGCTTTATCCAGAAGTAGTCCTGTCGACTATTTAATTCAAGAGCATATCGGCTAATTGTAAAGTTGCAAAACATGCATCAAGTGACTCAAATGATATTTTCTAATGTATTAGCTTTCAAATGTCTCTCAGTGGAAAAAATTGACATAGAGTTTGTTAAGAATCTCAACTATGAAGTAGGAAAGGGAATTATCCTTGAAGCTGGTATCCTTAGAAATGCATTTGCAAGACCAGCTGGTTTTGGTTTTTGGTACCTAAATCCCTCAAGAATTGAGAACAATCTAAAACTATTGCTTGAGGAGACGCAATTTGTTTTTCGAAACCCCGAATTAGATTTCTTGGATGCTGTGAAATATGGAGCCTGCTTTCTAACAAACTTTCTATACATCCACCCATTCGCTAATGGTAATGGCAGAACTGTCAGATTGCTACTAAGCTATTTGTTGTCCCGGTACTCGTTTGTGCCAGTCTCATTGTATACGGTAGGCCTTATGAGAGGTGTGTACCTACAGTGTCTTTCTCATGCTCGGAGGATTCGCAACTTTGATGAGATGCCAGAGACTGATCCTTCTGATATTTCGAGACTAGTGTTGGATTCAGTGCTAGAACAGTATGTCGAGTTTTATAGAGTTGTATTTGGATATACACAAGAATAATTATGCTGGATTGTTCATGAAAATGTACCTTTTGTATTTTTGAAATGAATTTTGTAATTTCAGAAAAACACCAAAGATAGCTAGAATATTAATATTATTTTGCATGAAAGAACAAACTTTTGTTAATAAATGATCTATTTCCATAAAATTATACGTATTTAATTGGTCACAAAGGATATAGTATAAAACTATAAATAACCAAAAAGAACTACATAAAAACAATATGTATACATAAACAAAAACATTGGAACGAAACATAACTACAAAGGAAAAACTTCATCCAGCTCCTCGTTGTGAGGTAGCGTTCCAAGGACGCAGGATGCTTGAGGTCACTCGCTATTGTGCATTGCCTCGGTTCACGTAGTTTCTCTGCAAACTCAGAGATGGCGCACGTATACCAATTCGGCGCAAATAGACTTTGGCTCGTGCTGTTATACAAGAGTACGGAAGAATTATTCTGTCGATATGTCATCAAGTGGATGAGTTGTTCCGTCTGTCTTCAGTATTGAGAAATTTTCAAGTCAAATAAGCAAAATAGACCTGCTTTTTTCGACTTCTAGTTTTATAACCTAATATGGGTTTTTATAACTTACTTTTTATCATTTTTATTATTGACACATTGTTATTGTTTTTTTACAGCTATTTTATTTTTTTTCAAACCCTACGCGCTGGGATAAATTTTTTTAATCCACATATGTCGAAGACAAAGATATAACCCAATATGACCAGGCACATACGGGTTAATGTTTTCTGGATATCAATTGCAGTCCTTCTTAACACCGAAGGTGCACCTGAAAACGCCTTTGGCTTAAGTAGCAAAGCTGCGTTTTTTTTGTTTTTGTTTTTTTTTTGGAGATTTTCATATTTGAGTCTTTTTTTGTGAATGAATGGGTGCGATTTTGCTTGATTTTTAGCGTTTTTGAAAAATGAGCAAATTGGTTGGTTTTCAAGGGGTTGAAAATTTTGGATTTCTTGCTGTTTCTTGAAAGGTTGGAGTATGATTTTGGGTGCTTTTAGTTGAAAATGTATCTCCCAAAAGTAGCTGCCCTAGAAATGAAATGATTATTTTAAGCATTTTTAATGAAAAACGAGTGCTTTTTTGAGTATGTTGGATGCGATTTTCAGTGTTTTTTTTGTCTGAAGATGCATCTCCCAAATTCAGGTGCACCAGAAAATGCATTTCCCAAATTGAGGTGTGCCAGAAATTTTGGGGAATTTTTGGGAGATTTAAAATTGTGAACTTTTCCTTGTTTTTGAGGTGTTTTGGACAGATATTGAGTGGGTTTTTTTTGATTTCTTATGTTTTTGGGACTGAAAACGCATCTCCCAAACTGAGGTGCGCCAGAAATTTTAAAAATTTTGATTTTTTTGCTGTTTTTGCGGTGTTTTTATTTGATTTTGCTGATTTTATTGAGGTAATTTGATAAGATTTTAGACATTTTTGGGGAAAAATCATCTCCCACAAGAAGTGCGCCAGAAGTAACATTTTAGACTCTACTGTCTTGCCGAAACTATCATTCCATAGGAACTTTATGGCATTTTGTTGAACGAATTTATTCGCCAATATCTGCTGTGCAGTGATGGTGCAGTGAATTTACTTTATGAAGAAGTCTGCAGCAACTGTTATTGCAATGCTGCTTGCCGAGGACGATGATAGGCTTAAAATGAAAACGAGCATTTGGCTTAAACGCCGGTTGCAAGAAAGAAAGAAATATTCTGATGTAAATCTTCTGGGAGAACTCGAAGCTAATGCAAAGGATGACTTCCTGAACTATCTACGGATGAGTTCCACTAGTTTTCGAGAACTTCTATCCCTAGTTGCTCCTTTTATATCAAAACGCAACTGGCACTTCCTGCTGCACACGTATTTGAGCTAATCGGTGCGCATGCGCAAGTTATTCCGGGAATGAATAGCGCCACATACGATCAGTTTTTCGCTTTATCATGCCATGAATGACAAGCCAAAATCAAATAGGTTGAACTTGTCATTCCGGGAATGACAAGCCATCAGTTTTGGAATGATTGCCCCACACATTCATTTTTGGAATGAACAGTCGAACTGAATGGCTTGGCAGCAAGCCGGGCATGATCATGTGTGGGCACCTTAAAGCATGCTTTGTTTTATATACTATCGAATGCAATATCACTCATTTTTCTATCAGTAATAGTTTTGACGTTATTAAGGTTTTCGTGATCAATACGTTTCGTTAGATTCACGATTCAAACGTGGCATCCCTGTATCGAAACGTAAGACGTATTCTACGTCAAAAAGAAAATTGTATTTTTCAATAAGAGGAAGCTCTTCATGCCGTTTATTTTTTGTTTGTAGCTTTGAAATGAATGCTTTTGCCATTTCTTCATTTTTTCAAAAAAAAATTAATTTCTCTAAAAAGGCTTAGCCTATTTCCATAAAAAATGGTCAATGTATAGTTTAAAAAAAATAAAGAAAAATTGACGGAGCGGTGGTCTTGGGGGAGGGGATAGTAAATAACTCTAAAACGGCTCATCACAGCCAAACAAGTCATTTACAAAAAAAATTCGCCTTAATAAGAGGAGTAAGTACATGTCGAGTTTATTGAGTTTGGTTCGCTCGTTTAAACGCTACAGCCATTTTTTAATTTTTAGAAAATAATATCTAGAAAAAGGCTTACCCAATTGACATAAAATATGCGCTATAGCACAATTTAAGGAACCCTCTAAGTATGTATAATTTTTATTTGGTTCGGCTATTTGCCGTTTCAGAGGAGTTAGCTGCACAAACTTGGTCACATACGTACATACGTACTATAACGCCCCAGCTTAATTATTTGCGATTGTGATACATCTATTAGAAAACTATCTGTTACGATTATATTATTGCTATGAAAATTATTCGGTTATGAATATGAGTAGAAGAGACTTTTTTTTGACAATTTCATAAATGTGATGATTTGAATTGTTGTCCGTCGCCCGTTGTTGTATACTGTTGTGGATCCCAGTCGCCTGGAACTCGGTCGCCAACAATGATAAAATGATAAAGCGCGAGAGAGCGTTTTCGTTTTTCCTTTTTTTTCGTTTTTTCTTTCCGCTGGAGGGCTGAAAAAAATTAGTCTTGGAATTGGACGACGAGGCTTGGGTGTAGGAGTTTTGCCTTCCGTCATGGAAGAAGTCATTTTTACTAAACGAAAGAGATTGAAGTCGAAGAAATCGGACTTGACACTACTTTGAAGAAGGAGTGAAGATTGGTTGAAACGAGCCTTACTCCGAGCTCTGAATTTTACCTGGGAAGCCTTTTCGGCAAGATAAGCCAGGAATTGTTGCAGAACGCCAGCTGCGCTCTGAAATCGAAAATTTGTTTGCACCGCCTCACGAATAGATGAGTATTTATACCGAAATATGTCATTATCAAATATGAAAATCGCACATTGTTTACGCTATTTGGAGTTTGTTTTTTTGTTCTTTTTTGTCAGTTTAGAATCACTGTTCGACAATTGGGCCAGCAACCGTAGACAATCGGCATAGCTGCTTGGAAATTCGTTACGTTGTCGCAGCCCACAATGAAGTTCAGCTCTGGTGAACGTCCTCTGTAAACGAACATGGTTGATAAGCAGAATTATCGGCGGCAGGTAATGGGTGGGTATTCCTAATACTAACATTTCCTTCGCCCGATCCTTTACCCCTTTAGCCGCGCCCCCCCCCCCCCCTGCTAAGAATTCCAACACGAACGATTACCATAGTTTATCCGTGGGATGCAGAATGTAGAAGCTTGGGAAGGAATCTCTAAACAAATGCAACATGAAGATGATAGACACTCACGAGCATATGTGATTCGTTAATGATTAAGTAAAAATAGAATTTTATTAATGTTAATTCTTTTGGGGAGAGATCTTACTCTTCCATTTGAGACTGAATTGAGTAGCCCAATGTTAAGCTCTATTTGGAACCCATTTGAATGAGACAACAATTATAAAGAGTCAATATAAAAATGAACTTTAATTATTATCAGCGAATTGTTTATACATAGAATATGAAATGTAATAATTGATATTTTTTTGGAAATCGCAGTGATTAATCCTGTCTATTAAGTTAGAAGTAATAAAAGGGTATTCAATTTCGTTTACTCGTTAGTTAATTACTTCATTTCAGTCTACTCTGCCGTCCCAGCTCCCTAGCATCCTGATTAGTTGGCTTGCTCAAGGGCGCGCTACAATACATACGTACAGACGGAAAAATTTTTATTCAAAATTTCAACATATCTTTACGAATCATGAGTTTTTAAGTCGACTTCAGCAAAAAAAAAATGTTGAGTTTCTGAAACGAAAACAAAGGCCTTCACTCAGAGAGTGGTAGGCCAAAAAAAAGTTCGAGCCACGCCGGGGTTATCGCCTAGCTTATTTGGTAATACATCAGATCCAAACATTTCATAAAAATACATTCTGACTATATTCTGTGGGGATGTGTATATTTTGGAAACTGAGATACTGATAATGCGATGATTGAACGTTCGTTTCCAAGAATTATTAATAATGAGCATAAAATGATGATGCAGTGACAGAACATTACTAAGGCTGCGTCTGTTGATGAAGCAAAGGAGTCACGCGTGTCTCCCTTGAGCTCCCTCTCAAACGTCCAGACTGAAAAAAATTTGTGTGTCTGGAAAAGAAAAAGAGAAAGAATAAGTATTGCTCAGAGAAACTCTGAAACTAAAACAGAAAAAACTATACGAGCATTTGAAACATCTGAACAACGGGAGTTTCGAATAGAGCAAGATGGTTTAAGAGCTTCTACGTCAAGGGCAAGAAAAACTTAAGTGTAAAGTATCTGGTGATGCTCTGCAGTGGTGAGGCAAGTCAAGAAGAGTTTAGATAAATTCCCGGTATATCACCTAGAATTCCTGTTTTTCGTATTTTTCATAGAATGGACAGTCCCTTTGCTCTGTATTCTATTGATTGAGTTATTATTTAATCAATTGGGAGTTATAATTTAATTTTTTGAGATTGTTCTGTTTACCTGCAATTGTAATCAGCCCGGCCAATGCCGGGTACCTCTGCTAGTAATCTTATATTTCCAAAGAATTTCATTAAAACTGCGCGAGATATTTAAAACTAAAAGTCTTTTATTATTTCTGAAATTCCATTTTAAAATTCGCTTATAATAGAAAATATATTTAATTTAATATGATGGGTGAAGTGACATCATCGATGAATTAGAAAGTCACTCGCCAAATGCTGCATCACCAACACGCTATTGCAAACATAAAAAATAATTATTATAGCGCTTAAAATTATTCATTTGCTGTTTTCAATTAAGTGTATACATATGGTCATGATTTCTGTGTTAAAAAAGTAACTATTCTCTGATTGGTCTCTGCGGTTGCAATGTGTGGCAGTGATCAGATAAGATGAGCTTGTTGTTTCTGTTAAAGCAATATAAATTTTAGAAATTTTTCAAACGAAAGGAAAATTTTGTAATACGTTGTAAGACCAGCAGAACCATGATTTTTCAAATTTTGATAACCTGTGTGGTTGTCAGCCTCGTAAAATCTGAATTTAAAAATTATCAGATTGTGTTCCCAACTGACCCTACTGAAGCAGCCGCAATTATGAGAAATGTTGCTTTTCTCCCTGAAACCAAAGCGTTTACAATATGCTACTCTGTAAATCAAGCGGCAGAAAGAGCCGTGCCGATCTCCTATGCAGTCAATAGACAAGATAATGACATTACTTTCGAAGTTTATTCCAGTAGTGTCGAAATTTGGGTGGATAACAAGCTTGTTGAGTTGAAACCCTCTGCTCTTGAATTAAATAAGTATACTCACTACTGCTATACTTTTAATTCTGATGACGGCGAAGGTGGCTATTATAAAGAGGGCCAAGAAATCGCAAAGGGAAAAAGTTCTAGTTTAAAAGGTAGAGTAGTAGATGCAAATGGCGTCCTCGTTCTTGGACAGGATCAAGACACAGTTGGCGGTGGCTTCGATAAGAAGAGTGCTTTACGAGGCGCAATAAAAAACGTCGAAATATTTGACAGAGTTCTGACCCCAGCTGAAAGTATGTTATGAATTTCTTAATATTACATGATTTACATTTAATGATGTTTATAGTTACTTTACGATTTTGTAATTTTAAGAATATAAGGTTGTGAAAGAATTATATTTGCATTATAATTACAGTAGAGAAATTTAAAATTGTAAAAGTGATCTGCTCCAAACTGTCGGGGAAGCAGTGTGGTTTCCGACCTGGCCGAAGCA
>JAHWFO010056890.1:907298-945189 GCA_023313115.1 Rhysida immarginata
ACCATTCAAATAAAAATGTGCCTCATCACTCCATAAAATTTGCCATGGCCATGCATCATCCACTTCTATACGTGCTAAAAATCTCAACGAAAAGTCAGTTCGGGTACGTTCATCTCCAGGAAGCAATTGTTGAACAAGTGTGAGTTTATAGGGATAAAATGTCAATATCTTATCCAATATTTTCCTCACCGTTGAATATGGGATATCTGTGCACTGCTGGTACCCTGGACAACAACAGTTGCAACTTCTTCAATGTGTTGCTGCCTGATTCGTTTGCGTCCCCGGCCTGGTTGCACTTCTAGAGTTCCGGTAGATTCAAATCGTTCAATCATTTTCCGTAAGTTAGTTATGCTCATCGGTCCTCTTCGTAACGTTTTCAATCGCCGGAATTCACGAAGGGCAGCACTTGCATTGTCGCTCTTCTGATAAAACAACTTGACTAATAACGTCCGGTCAGGCAGAGTAAGCGTCATCGTCAGGCCATTCGTTCGTGAATGATGGGAAATCCTCAGCCTTGCCTTTTATTGTCATGATTGCTCAACACGGAACGCGCTTATACAAATGTATTCATTGTTTTCTTGAAATAAGCGCCCCCTTTGGCGACTTTTGGTACTATTTTTTTTTTTTTTTTTGCAGAAATCGAAACTGCATGTTCCACTAAGTATATACACCAAAATGTACTGCATTTGGCCTAATAGAATTCCCGCTAGCGAGCTCTGAACACCTCACGTTATTTCTTACCCACCCGGTAAATGATCGAAAAATATAATTTTTTTGAGTAACTTTATCGCATACTGGCAACAGAAGATGAGGTATGACATATTTCGTTTGGTACATATTGCACATTTTCATCGTGTGGAAGGCGCAGTTATATGTGTAAGTAGCGCAAATGTAACAAATCTGCTCCACCTACACTTCTGTCCTGCTGACGAAGCCATTTCTATGGAAGATGCCAAAGTTGCTCGCTTTGACCGAGTAAATCTTTCAATTCTTTCTTGATGGTTACAATCTTTGATAGGAATGACTTCGAAAACTCTTACATTTACAAGAACATACTGTGCGAAAATGAATCCTCTTTCATCCACATTACGTCTATATGACCTCTATTTGATAACTTTTCTAAAGGAATTACTAGTTTTAAACTGGAAGGAACTCCAGGTTATCATCGAATTTATGCCCAATAATAAAACGTGCTCATTCGCAACGAAAGAGTCTTTAGCTATGAATCGCTAACCGAATAGAGGCCTACGATACATCTTGTACAAGACTTATATAAAGTATTCAAAATTTAATTAGAAATGTTTGGAACACTTATTTCATCATGTAGTTGATCTTTTATTGAGGCCAAAAAAGTTTAAGAACCCCTGCCTTAAACGATTTCAGGTTAAGAAACACAAGCTAGAATTTTCTTGACTAAGTGAAAAACTAATATATGTTTGTAAAGAAAATATTTTGTCATGATATAATTTTCCTTTCATATGTAGAATAACGTTTGCATTTAAAACATTACAATTTATCTTTAAATTTTTAGGGTAGATTTTGTTGCATGAAAATGAAATATATTTTTCGTTTCTTTCAGTACAAGGTGTTCAGAATCAAAAACTATTTGGAAATATTCTTAATTGGTTGCTGTCAAAACAGAGATGGGAATTCGCAAATGGTGCGAAACAAGAAGACATAGATGACCATGCTTACGATGGATTGGATCCTAAATGTCTGGCTGCTCTCCAACAGATGACGTCAAATGCTAAACAGAATGCGCCCGAGCAAGCTTCGATACCGCCTGCATGCAAAGACACTTTCAGCTCTAGTATGTCGACTAGCACAGTATCACAGGAAACAGTAGAGACTCAAGAGATAGTAACCCAGGAGGAGGTCGTGGAAACCCATGAGGTCGTGGAAACCCAGGAGGTCGTAGAAACCCAGGAGGTCGTAGAAACCCAGGAGGTCGTAGAAACCCAGGAGGTCGTAGTAACCCAGGAGGAGGTCGTTGTTCAGCAGGGGTAAAATGCTTCGCATTTTTTCTTAATTTTAATAGGTATTAGCAATAGAGATTGTACTTTCAATAGTAAAGCATTATGCAACATGTAATTAAAGAATGATTAAAATTCTTGTATTGTTATATATTTTGAGAAAAAGGTGTAATTAATAAAAATGTATATCTTCCATGAAAATTTCCTGTTTTTTTGTTTTTCAAAAACTACGAATAAACAGCAGGGTCACTATTACCCGTTTTGTAAATACACATTTAAGTTTATAATTTCATTACTTCATAAAATGATTCTTCGTAACCCTTTCCAGCTTCGAAACCATCTTAATTTTTTTCTCTGAAAAATGAATGTAATCCATGGGTTTTGTTGAGATCTTTATTTGCTGTTAATTTTCTATAAAATCTTATCCGTGATGTGTACTCTTTCCCCAGCACTGAATAAATTTCTTTACCCCTGTCAATGACATGAAAAAAAATCGCCATTGCTGCACTGAGTCACAATTCTACTGGTCTTGGCATTATCGAAGACATGAGTCGAAGTGAAGAACTGCCTCTTTCGAGGTAAATCCTTCATCGGACCGAGAAGATGAAAGGCCATTATATCAAATTAGGACCGTATGGTAAGAAAAGTTAGAGAAGAAACAGTTCAATCAAATCTTCATTTGCGCTTTTTTTTCAAACCACAAAATTCATCAAATACCTTTTCCTGTCATAAAACGTATCACAGTGAGGTTATGTCACCTGCTGTTTTAATACCAAGATATTTGATTAATATTTTAAAAATTTTGTAGCAGACACACTGCTCAAAAGAATTAGGGGAACACAATATAGAACGCCTATATTATTTAAATAAATGAAAATATATGTACAACCTCATGAACACATGAAGCATCACAATTTATTAAGTACCGAAAGGTGCTTTATGCTATCAGTGTGGGGAAACGTGTCTGTCCGTCTGTAACTCAAACTCCTCCGAGGTTATGAAAGATTTTCAAAATCTGTTTTCGTCAGTCGATGAATATGGTTCATGGCACGAACAAGTTACAAATATTATCTAAATCGGTTCATTGGCACGTGCACAAATGGTACCTCTATTTTCCCGCCCAGCAATTTTCAATGGGAAGAAATGTTAGGGAGTAATATATCAAACAAATCGTAATGACGAGCTAGATGCGGTTATTCATTACTATTTTCGTCAATCGATGAATATGGTACATGCCATGAAAAAATCATAAATTTTATCTAAATCGGTTCATTAGTACGCCCACAAATGGTACCATCACGACCCCACCTAGCAATTTTCAATGGACAGATATATTAAGTAATATGTCAAACAAATCTTAATGACGAGATACAAGCGAATATAAATTACTATTTCGGCCAATAAATATGGTTCAGGAAATGAACCATTTTGAAAATTGTTGCAATCAAAACATTGGCACGTGCACTAATGGTACCTTTATGACACCTTCAAAAATTTTCAATGATAACATATGGCATGTAACATATCAAACAAATTGTGATGATGTATCATAAATGAATATCACGTAAAAGTAATGATAGTCCAAATTGGTTTCAAGGAACCTGGTTTAGTGGAACCATTATGGTTCATTGGAACTTTCAATACCAAAATATGGCATGTAATATATCAAACGATTTGGAATAAGGTGCCATGAATGATTATAACGTAAAATTCATGATAATCCAAATTGGTTTCAAGGAACCTGGTTTAGTGGAACCATAATGGTTCATTGGAACTTTCAATGCTAAAATATGGCATGTAATATATCAAAAGACTTGGAATGATGTGTCATGAATGAATATAACGTAAAAGTAATGATAGTCCAAATTGGTTTCAAGGAACCTGGTTTAGTGGAACCATTCTGGTTTAGTGGAACCATGATGGTTCATTGGAACTTTCAATGCTAAAATATGGCATGTAATATATCAAACGACTTGGAATGATGTGTCATGAATGATTATAACGTAAAATTCATGATAATCCAAATTGGTTTCAAGGAACCTGGTTTAGTGGAACCACGATGGTTCATTGGAACTTTCAATGCTAAAATATGGCATGTCATATATCAAACGACTTGGAATGATGTGTCATGAATGAATATAACGTAAAATTAATAATAATCCAAATTGGTTCAAAAGTACTTGGTTAATGGATCATCAAGGTTCATTAGGAACTTACAATATTAGCATAGGGCAGTTTAAAATATGGTTCCGCGAATGGTTTAGTTTAACCTTTCGGTACTTGGTTATGTCATTCCTTAATGGTTTATTCAATAAATAAACAAGTGTATGGCTTAGTTTCCAAGCATCTTTTAAAAAAAATAAATGATAGACGGACGTAACCCCTGGTGAAACTAAAGTGAGAAAACTGTTCTCAAGATGGGGTTTCAAGACATCTCTGGATACACGTCTCCCTAGAAATGTTCTCTAGTAACCTGTATTCCCTCCACGAGCTCGAAGGACCTATGCGCATCTGCGGTGCATGCTCCACACAAGTCGACGGATATCTGCTGGAGGAATGTTCTCCCATTCTTCAATGAGGATGTGCGAAAGGTAGCGTAGTGAGTGTGGACTTGTTAAATGTTGCCTTATGCGTATTTCAAACACGTTCCACACATGCTTGATCGGATTAATGTCCGGACTCATAGCTGGCCACTTCAAGGTTGGGATGTTCCTTTCTTGGGGAAATTCCTGAGTGGAACGTGCCGTATGTGGACGAGCATTATCCTGCATAAGAACAAAATCATGGCCCACAACACAAGCAGCAGGCACTACGTGATCTTCCAGAATGTCCTTGATGTAGACTTCAGCATTGAGACGTCCTGGGACAACAACGAGATCATACAGCTGTCGATAGAGATTCCCCCCAAACCACGACAGAACCACATCCGATTGTATCTGTCTTTTGCATTGTTGCATTCGAAATCTGGACTCGTCTGTAAAGAGAACCGTCCGCCAAACACGCAGCTGCCAGTTGATGTGTTGTTGGGCAAACCGACGGTGTCAAAGCGTGAGATGAGTTACAGCTTCGACCTTCTGGCTCTCAAACCACCGTCCCGTAGTCTTTTTCTGACTGTTTGGTCAGAAACAACCACTCCAGATGCCGCACGCAGGTTGTTTTGCAAGATAACGGTCCTGCATTCTTGTCGTTATGCGTCTGCGTCCTTCTCCAGCCCTTCGCGAATAACAACCAGGCTGTTGGAAACGATTCCATGCACGATGGATCACTGTAGGTAAAACTTGAAGTGGTCTTGTGACGGACCTGATGGAGTAGCCTTCTTGGAGCAGCTTAATAGCTTTTGTAACTTCCTCCATTCTGTGATGTCCCATTTTGTCTCCATTAAACGTCCGAATACTGTAGCAGAGCTTTAACATGCAAATTAATGCTGTTGAAGACCATGTGACCTTTGTCATATGGTTTTGACCATTCTGTTTTTAAGGTGTTTCTGGCATTTTCACTTTAAAATCTCAGAAAAAAAGAGAAACTCGAAAAAACACCCAATGATTTCAATAGAGCACATCTAATTTATCAAAAACTATGAAATTTTTTATCAGAAATCTTGATCTCGAGATTTTACAAATGTTTTCAGAGGTGTTCCCTTAATTCTTTTGAGCAGTGTAAGTCAGAAGGTTGAAATATTTATATAGATAGTGTTTGTAATTAAATTGAGAGTACTCAGATCCACCTGTAGCTCGATCTCGCAACGTGAATGGTAAAAGGCCTGTGCATTTGCTTCTTTTTGAGGCCGAACTAGAGCCTGGGCACGACAGCGAAAATCGATTAGGTTGCCACGTTGTGCAAGAAGAGGAAAATAAAAAAATTAAAAACTTTTTAAACTGTACACTTTTACTTTAAAAACTGCAGTAAAAATATTAAAAAAAATTGATGACTCATTAAAATAGGAATTCGTAATATTCAAAAAAAAGCAAAAGTGTGACTGACTGTGTTTTTTTTTTTCATTTCAAAGTTTATTATTAAACGCGCTGCAAAACTTTTGCCTTTTTAAAATTTTATTAATTCCTATTTTAATGAGAGACACCAAAAATTATTTTTTACTTTTTAGTGCACTTTTTAAAGTAAAAGTGTATGCTCAATTATTTTAACCTGTGTTACGCCAACAGAGGGCGCTAGGTGTGCAAAAGCTATCTGAGGGCGTGACGCAAGCGAGCGAACCAAAATCGAACCTGAGCAAACGAAAGAGGATGGACTAGTCCAGAATCGCGTGAGCAGTGATTCTTCTTGCTCATTGGTGTTGAACAATTGTTTAGCCAATGAGATAATTAAGGGAGAATATAAGCGGACCATGGGGTAGGAAAGGGGCAGAGAGTTTGAAGTTTTTGCCGGGTCAAACGAAATTGACGGCTGCGACCGATGTTGGGAAGACGGGATTCCCTTGAGCAGCGCCGAGACGACGAGCGACCAAGGATCGTGGAAATTTCGAAAGAAGTGTCGGCGGCCTGGAGGCTCGGGATCTAACGTCTGTAGAGCGCAGCCTGGCCAAGGAACTTTAATGCGCACTTTCCCTTATAATAGAGAATCTAGAATTAGCACCGAGGCAAATGGAGGAAACAAGCGGCGTCACCAGCGAAGCCAGAATACCTTCTCCCGCCGGGACAAAGCTTAGGCTAGATTACATGCAAAGCCATTGATGACTTCTCTTGGTGGGCAGCAGCACTGGAGCTCCCGGGTGTTAATAGAAGGACGGATTCATAGGCAGGTGACTACTGAACAAACTCTCTTGAATAGAACTAGAATTTATAAGAATAATGCTTTGAAGCATATTCATTCAACGAATACTTTTTCGTCGGATTTTCCTCGCAATGCTAAGCAAGTTAGCAAGGCCACTCATGGGTTCTCGCGGAAGAACATAGACTGTAATGATTTATGTGCTAATAATTCTGCATTTCGCCTTTATAGCTTTAATCGTTTAAAGGATAAATTTTCCGGTTCTGACACGAATTCGGTCGGTGTGGAGGAAGGATCCCTGACTGCGACACGCCTTCCTGCGTTCGAGACCGTGACGTCTACGCCGATGTGTGATATCGCCACGACGGACTTCGTGGATTCCGAGGAGCCGATTCAGCTGTACCCATCTGGAGAGGTTACTTAATATCCAGCAGATGCGAGTGAAGTGAAGAATTTCGACGAAGGGAATAGCAGTGAACCAGTCGAACAACGTACAGGGTCTGTAGTAACATATTCTACCGTCCGGAAGGATTTCCCGCCGACTCGTCCGCCCCCACCGAGCTCGGCAAGCCACGACGGAGCGAAGATAGCCATTTCGTTGCCGCCCAGCTTGGCTGCTCTCCAATGTTCGAGCGATAGTATAATTTTCGTTAACCTCCACTCTGTAACTTTTCTGTCTTTACTTGTCAATGGTCGATTTTCATACGATCTCTTAATTAAGCTCTTAACTAGTTTAAAGATTGTTCAACCCGTTTCTAATCTTTATTTGTTTCTTTGAGCAGGAGGGGTCCTTGCGTCGACTTACCTTTTATGGTTGCCGCCTGCTGGTTTGCGGTACCACGGTTCGATTCGCTTCACTCCTCCCTGAGATTCATCGACGACAGTTTCGTCCGCATTGTCGATAAAGCTTATTAGCCAATTATCATTTGTACTCTGTTTTACTAAATATAATTTGTAAAAATTTACAAGCAAAATTTTTGGTTCATATTTAAGCAAATTGTAATTAAGTGTTCAATTAAACTTATTTCCATTACATTTGTGTTTCTTCCCTCCTTACTCTGCACGACTTTTAAAACCTCTGGGTAGTGGGAGGTTAATTAATGATTTTAATTAAAAGTAATTAAAGGTACGTGGCAGAGGGCGAGGCGCTAGTTAGCAAGCGTTCAACGACCCGGAATATTGTTGTTGGGTACAAAAATTCCGTTGAAAGGGATTTTTTTTAGTGTGTATGCTTCCACTTAATTTTAATGATTAATTGGCTGATGTTTTTCTTGTTCTTTCTTTTTCTAGCAGGTTATTAGGCGTTTCGTTTTTAGCAAACCTCTCGAATTCGTGGAGGAATTGGGTTGAGAGGGTGAGGCGCTAAGAAGGGTCTCCTGTGTTGCTAGTGCTCAGGACGTTACTCCCAAGAGTGTTTGGACGGTGTCTTAGAGGGAAAATGACACGAGAATAAGAGACGTGGAGCTGTCGGATCCTTGCAGGCTTAGAAGTTCATCAGTAGTGGTGAGATTATTATTCTAAGTTAGGGTTAAAAAAGGGACAGCATAGCTAGATAGGAAAAAAAAGATAAAAGAATAAAAGAAAAACATAAATAAGGGAGGTTAAAATAATTCAGTAATTAGCATAGGAAGCGTTAGTTATTATTTAATTAGACACTGAGGCTTTAGATTTAGATTCAGTTTGCTCAGTCGGAAAGTGAGGCTCTTTGGAAGGCCTAGGGCTGTTGCATACAGCCGTCCTACGTTTAGTTTGCTGCTGATAACAGGATTGAACGAAATCTCTTGGAAAGACAAAGGGGTTCTAGTAAGAGATAGGGAACTGAGTAAATTCATCAGAAATAATCTAAATAAGCTTTACAATGTCCATATCTACAGTGAAGGCAGAGAAGGGCGTGACCGTTAAAATTAGAAAGACTAATTCTAAAATAATCCATAAGGCTCTTAACATGGCCTACTGCCAAGGGGCCTATAGAAAAGCATATTGAGTCCTTCAAGGGTTTAATGAAGGTTTGTGGGGTGACAGATTCAAAATTAATTTTTGAAAATATTTCCTATACACGTTGCCGTATCATGCTAAATTACACTTAGCAAATTTTGAGGGAGAATCGGCTAACGAATTGTACGAGGAAGCAGTCAGGTGGATGAATGGGCCTCCAGAATATAAGAATGGATCGCCTAGTTCTGAGATAAAGGATAAGGACTTTTCACTAGACCGAAATAACGAGTCTGAGAATGAAGAACTGGTGAAACGTCGAACTAATAGAAGAAGGCGAAAGAAGAAGGGCGCTAAAGCTAAAGTTAATTTAGTGGAAGATGAGGTTGTTAAAAAAAGGCATAAAAATATAAATCTAATATTATCGCAGAATAACGAGAATTTAATAAATAGACTCAAGAGGATTGCAAAAAGCAGTAAAATTTGAGTGGATGGAAGAGGATTGTTTTGACGGTATGTTAGAAGATATGGTTTCTGAGTTAAAAGGAAGAAAACCATTGGCTTCAGAGGGTTCAACATATAGTAAGCGCGAAATTAGCATAGAAACTAATAGTGTAGAAATTGCTGAAAATATTAGGTTAGATAGTACTCCCACTGAATCTAGCTGTAACGTGTAAAAATTTAAGAGACTAGAGTAAAGCACAGTGGAAGTCTTAGAAACACGTACAGTGAACGGTTTATGATTAAATAAAGTTTATATTAATTAGGATAAATAACACTCCTTTAATTAAATGAAGACAAATAAATTAAAATAAATATAAGAAAAACATTGAAAAAGTCACCCAATTGATACAATAAAAGTTGAAGGACGAAAACATAAATGGAATGCAGGACTTGTGGAGAAACTCGGAGGAATACAGATGAAACACAGAAGAAACGAAGATCTTGTGAAGAAATGTACACGGACACAGGGAGGCACACAGTTACAGATTAAGAAGGTCTATGATGGAAGTTCGATGATTCGTAATACGTAGATGACTATAACGTTTTCGGGATTTTTTCCCATCTTCAGTATTTAAGTTTTTTGAAATGAATGTAAGATATAATAATAAAAATAAAACAATGTAATCTAATACAATGTGTGATATTATGATTATTTTGATTGTTGTGATCAGTATTGTTGAGTGCAAGGGAAGTGATATCATATTTTTAGTAGTAATTTCCATTTATTATTAATTTCTATAGATGGTTTGGCTAAATTTTTTTTATTCGAAATAATGTTGATGGTTTCTTTTATTAGTCTTTTTTTGTAATTTATTTCTTTACTAATGATTTTGATTTTGATTTACTCAAATACTGAAGATGGGAAAAAATCCCGAAAACGTTATAGTCATCTACGTATTACGAATCATCGAACTTCCATCATAGACCTTCTTCATCTGTAACTGTGTGCCTCCCTGTGTCCGTGTACATATCTCCACTAGATCTTCGTTTCTTCTGTGTTTCCTCTGTATTCCTCCGAGTTTCTCCACAAGTCCTGCATTCCATTTACGTTTTCGTCCTTCAACTTTTATTGTATCAATTGGGTGACTTTTTCAATGTTTTTCTTATATTTATTTTAATTTATTTGTCTTCATTTAATTAAAGGAGTGTTATTTATCCTAATTAATATATATTTATCACAACTCCTACGTTTATAATATAAATAAAGTTTATTTGATGAAAATAAATAAATTCAAAGCAATAAATGAAATAAGAACTTGTAACCTTAAACGAAACACTACGGGTATATAAAGTATAAATGGCACATAATCAAACAATTCTTACTGATATAATAGTAGCCAATGTCAACCAAACAAACCCGTTGCTTAATAAATACAATTCGTATCATAATCATTGAAGCCAATCACATTTCAGACGGATTAAATATTTAAGTTCCATAGCAACATAATTCTCTAATGAGTAATACTAATGAATAAGAGGATAAGTGCAACATGGCACTATTGCAAACAACACTTGAATATTTTGCACTAAACAAGAATGATTTCTTAACACTCAATTCCTTATATAAAAAGTGGAATGAGTGGCAAAAAGTTCATTGTCCTTAATACCTATTAACGTTTACTCCATTTGGCTAATGAATTCCAGAGCCCATAACGTAACATATCACATATCAACACTCAGTTTTAATGAATTATTAAGCTGACATAAGTAAACAAACATAATACTTAATAGCTATAAGAAAGCATAACTATAGCAGTCTTAAACTCGGCCCACAGTGATACCACTAATTCAAAAATTAATGTGATTATCCCATAAAAGCAATAAAGCCTTAATCCTATTAAACAAATCTAAATAGGTCAAATAATATTTCTTCACAATATGATTTACTTCCAACAGTAAAACGTGAATTATCAATAGAGCCGAATCTTGCTCTGACAATTAATAAAGACAGTTCAAAGTCTCTTGAATGTGTAATACAACCCAAGTCTGGGAGCAGTAATAAAACCCCAATACACTGAATACAAAGAAAGTATTCACAATTTATACAGTCAAGTTCGTGAGAGTCTTTTAACAATAAAAAGCCACTGGTGGAAACACTCCACACTCAGAAATCAAATAGTCGCTAAACGTAAATGACTAGCACAGTTAGACACTACAATAAATAATTACAAATATTAAATATCCCTTACAACTCACAGTGTAATTATTACAATAAGAATGACCGAAGGCTAAGGCCACCAACGGACTTTCGAAGCACTAGGCCGGATTACGGTAAAGCCTAAATCCTGGCGAACATATGCCGTTAACCCGTACGGCCATAATCCTTGTGCTCTCGTTTCGTAACGTAATTCTCGATACCGGAGCTCACTGAAGCCCGCTATAAACAAATTGGCTTTACTGCCTACAATTAAAGCAACACTTACTAACATGGTCGTTCGGTCCTCGATAGCACTTCTCATTATTTGCGGCGACTCGGGAATCCATGAATGTGGAGGAAAATTGCTGGCACTGCTCTCCTGCTGCCACGGTGGCGAAACCTCCGCCACGCTTGCTTGCCTGCAAGGCGTGTTCGCTGGCCGCAAAGCAGATGGCTTCTTCGACGGACTCCATGAAATCTCCAACGAATTGCTTCCCTCTTCACTCAGCCGGTTTATCAGTAGACAGATCGCTGCCATGAATATCTGCTTTCCCGAAGTCGAGAACGGATCCGGCGTCCTTCTCCCTTGGCCGCGCACTACTTTTTCTTCTCCTCGTTCCATTTCGTCTCCTTCTCCCGCGCAGTTCACCATCGAAGCTCCCATTGGTCGGGACGTGATGATCGCTCTGACGCTGTTGCTGACGTCGCATTCTCTCTCTCCCCGAGTGCCAGATGACCCGAGAGTGAAAGCGAATGCTTACGTTATCAGAATTCGCATTAGAATTCGAATTCCGTGACACTAGCAATATAGGGTTTAGTAAGATTGCTAAGAGTGAAGTAGGGATGGGGATTACTAAGAAAGCAATTGAGGAACTATCGGTTTTGAGCAAATCTGAGGAAGAGTTAAACAGCCTACTTAGGAATGAAAACCCTTGGTCAAGACAGGTGAAAATTGATAGAGCTAGGCTCATAGACGATTATAAGCGTATAATTAAAGAAGCGGGAGAAAAAGATAGGATAGAACAGATGATAGCCTTGTCGGTGTATCATGCAATGGAAGGGATAGATGAGCAAACACTTCTCAATTGTTTGATAGAAGTGATCGGGTTCCATTCAAAAGAGTAGAAGGTTACCATTATGCTAGCCAATGATAGCTTTAAAGGTAGTTTCAATCTCTGCTTAACTAGTGGTTGGACAAAGAGGGTGGTAACCAAAAATCTAGTAGATTTAGGGAATCTTAAAAGAATTAATAACTGTCTATTAGAACAATGTCAGTTCGAGACATTAGGGTTTTATATAAACGGGGCCTCAAAAATTATTAGAAATTTTGGCGTTAAGTTTGATATGGGAATGATAATTCATCAAGCATCCATAGTAGGCGATGAAAATAAAGCATCGAAGCCCAAAGATAGAAAGATATGTGGAATAGAGAAAGAGGCAGGTAATAGGCACATCTTGCGGAATCATTCCTTAAGCCAGGAAGAGGGTTTAGCCATTATTATTAAACAAAATGACAGAATCAGTATTTTGGAGAAAGCGCTAGGAGAATTAGATCGCAAAGTAAATTCGCTGATAGATCGTATCAAAAAGTAAGGTAGCAAAGAAAATCTTAATAATTGTAGAAAAGATGCGCAGGTTAGGGTTTGCAATCCCCGCAAGAGGAAAATCAGTAAGATTCAGGGGAGGACCAAGGCAGATATAAAGCCAGATATGGTTGAAAGGAAAAATAAAATTAAAAATTTTAGAGGTAACCAGCGATCCAAAAATTTTAATAAAAATCAAAGCCTTAAAGAGCGTAGCATTGATTTTGGGGAACCTGAATTAAATCCAGTGAAGGAAAGTAGGCCTAGGATTTTTTGGAATTCCAGCTTGTTAACAGAAAAGGAAATCCTAGAGGGGAATTTTAGCGAACATATCCAAGGAGCGAACATATCCAGGGCTCAGTTAAAGCTGGGGTCAATATAATTAAAAGAGACCAAGCTAGAATGGATTTAGTTACGCAAACGAAGAGCAAGCTTTTCGTCGCGGGCAGAGAATTTGAAGTTCTTGCCGGGTCAAACGAAATTGACGGCTGCGACTGATGTTGGGAAGACGGGATTCCCTTGAGCAGCGCCGAGACGACGAGCGACCAAGGATCGTGGAAATTTCGAAAGAAGCGTCGGCGGCGTGGAGGCTCGGGATCCAACGTCTGTAGAACGCAGCCTGACAAGGAACTTTAATGTGCACTTTCCCTTATAATAGAGAAACTCGAATTAGCACCGAGGCAAATGGAGGAAACGAGCGGCGTCACCAGCGAAGGCAGAATACCTTCTCCTGCCGGGACAAAGCTGAGGCTAGATTCCATGCGAAGCCATTGACGACTTCTCTTGGCGGGCAGCAGCACTGGAGCTTCCGATTGTTAATAGAAGGACGGATTCATAGGCAGGTGACTACTGAACAAACTCTCTTGAATAGAACTAGAATTTATAAGAATAATGCTTTGAAGCATATTTATTCAACGAATACTTTTTCGTCGGATTTTTCCCGCAATGCTAAGCAAGTTAGCAAAGCCACTCGTGGGTTGTGGCGGAAGAATATAGACTGTAATGATTTATGTGCTAAAAATTCTGCATCTCGCCTTTATAGCTTTAATCGTTTAAAGGATTAATTTTCCGGTTCTGACACGAATTCGGCCGGAGTGGAGGAAGGATCCCTGACTGCAACACGCCTTCCTGCGTTCGAGACCGTGACGTCTACACCGATGTGTGATATCGCCACGACGGACTTCGTGGATTCCGAGGAGCCGATTCAGCTATACCCATCTGGAGAGGATACTTACTATCCAGCGGATGCGAGTGAAGCGAAGAATTTCGACGAAGGGAATAGCAGTGAACCAGTCGAACCACGTACGGGGTCTGCAGTAACATATTCTACCGTCCGGAAGGATTTCCCGCCGACTCGTCCGCCCCCACTGAGTTCGGCAAGCCACGACGGAGCGAAGATAGCCATTTCGTGCCGCCCAGCTTGGCTGCTCTCCAATGTTCGAGCGGTAGTAAAATTTTTGTTAACTTCCACTCTGTAACTTTTCTGTCTTTACTTGTCAATGGTCGATTTTCATACGACTCTTAATTAAGCTCTTAACTAGTTTAAAGATTGTTCAACCCGTTTCTAATCTTTATTTGTTTCTTTGAGCAGGAAGGGTCATTGCGTCGACTTACCTTTTATGGTTGCCGCCTGCTGGTTTGCGGTACCACGGTTCGATTCGGTTCGCTCCTCTCTGAGATTCATCGACGACAGTTTCGTCCGCATTGTCGATAAAGCTTATTAGCCAATTATCATTTGTACTCTGTTTTACTAAATATGATAATTTGTAAAAATTTACAAACATATTTTTCGGTTCATATTTACGCAAATTGTAATTAAGTGTTTAATTAAACTTATTTCCATTACATTTGTGTTTCTTCCCTGCTTACTCTGCACGACTTTTAAAACCTCTGGGTAGTGGAAGGTTAATTAATGATTTTAATTAAAAGTAATTAAAGGTACGTGGCACTATGCTTTTGCTATAAATATGTGAAAATGAAGAAGGCTTGAATTGGTGGCCCACTCTTTTATCCAGAATGAAAAATTCAATGAAAATCAGCATTAATCCGTTTTAAGAGTTAGAATTTTGAAAATTTTTATATTGGATTGTATTGTCACTGGAAATGATTGCAAGATTTGAACGAAACAGAAGTTAAACCCACGGAAAGATTAGATTTTATTTTTTTATGCATCATAACATTAATCCAGGTTATTAAATCAAATATCATTCAAAATTTTTCAATATTTCCTAATATTTAATTAAGAAAAATGCCTCGGAAGATTGAAAATTGGCCCTCTGGTCATCCTTTCCCTTCTCCAGAGAACATGGTGGAACATGACGTCATTTCCTGCCGCAAAGTACCTGAGGTAATTTCGTCGCCTACTCCTTTTTATTCAAGCCTCGGTTCGTTTCTACATATCGCAAGCCTTTGATATCCTCTTTTCTATCGGAATATTTTTAAATTGTTCTGTGTTTTGGTGTGTAAATAAGAAATCCGATAGAAACTTCACATTTCATTGATTTCTACAATCAGAATCGATTAAGAAGCAGTGAGGGAGCAAATGCGAACCTTTTGCCAGCGAGGGAACAAATGCGAACAGCTTCATGTGCAATGTTAATTTTGAAGGGTCGTCCTTTTTTTTACGATCCTGGCGTTTTAAATTTATTGTCAGTTAAAACAAAATTCATTAAAACTCGATTCTATTCCAACTTTTGACGGGCCTAAGTCTGGTGATCTTCAAGAACAACGACTACGACAAATATGTGCTGTGCGCCGAAGGAATTAGGCATAGGCCTATCTGCTGTCATAAGGTATGTCTGTGAACATCTTCATCTGAAGTATGCTCAAGTCTCTATCCACTGCTATTCATTTGCATCCCAGGCCGCCAAAGTCGCCGCTATCCGTGTATAGGTTACTAAAGCCTCAGACATTCTGTACAAGAAAGAACGGCTTAACAGACTTATTTACGACCTCCATCTGCAAGTCGCCGCCATCGTCCCGATTAACATCCTTACGTTCCTGACTGAAGATGAAGCAGACTCCAATCTTTTAAAGAACACACGTTCCAAACAATGTGTAAGAAGCTAGACGTCCTACGCTATCCCTCGAAGGCCAAACAGGTTGCTTCCGCTCCTTAGACATCCGTATTCCACTCGAATGTTGTCAAGCTGACCCCGATTTTGTTCACCGATGATGAAAGTACTCTCCTCAACAAGGGATTGAACTACTGCATCTCCAAGAAACCGTCACGCACCGACATCCACTCCCTAACATGCGACACTGAACGTGCAATTCTACAAATCCCAGAGACAGACCGGCCCGTTGCCCGCTTCGTCGCCGGAATCTGATACGGAAAATCGTCAACGAAGCCCGGACAACTCACATTAGGGCCTCCGAACTCGAAACTTCCGCCTCTATAAAGAAGAAACTCACGGATGAAGACGCCATATGGCCGACAAAGGCAATGCCTCTGTAATCCTCCACCGTCCAGAATACGTCAACAAGGTAGATGTCTTCATTTCCTCTAAAAACTTTGTCTCCCTACCTTCCGACCCTACCCACAAATACACAGATACATTATTGCCACCATTAATAAATCCTTGTACTTCACACATCTCCGTCGCCTGATCCCTCAAATCAGCGTCTCCCCCATTCTCAATGCCCTCGTCAAAGTCCATAAACCTAACATGCCCATCCGTCGTGTCGTCAACTACTGTATACTCCCGCACCCGTCCACGGCATTGCCAAGTCCATCTCCAAATTCCTTTTTTAACATTAAGCTTCTCCCTATACCTACAATGTCATCAATTCCTTAGACCTTACTAAAAAGCTTGCCGACTTCCCAACCAACCCGAACCTATGCCTCATGTCACTCGATACCGTCAACAATTACACTAACGTTCCAGTTTCTGACACCTTGAGCATCCTTGAACAAATCTTGTTTTCCTTTGCCATCCGGAAACAACAATCCATCGTACTCCTTTCCATCTTGTCCGTCATATCGACCCAAAACCACTTCTCCTTCAACGACACCACCTATTTCCAGACTAATGGCCTCGGTATGGGTTTCTCTCTTAGCAGTTTTCTATCCGAAGTTTTCTTCCAACACCTCGAACAGACCCACGTTACTCCTTTTACTATCCTCTTCCACCATCCTAACCTATCATCGATACGTCGATGATGTTCTTATAATCTTTAACTTCCTCATCGTCATCGCCACCCTCTTCAAATCCTTCTCCCCCCACGCACAATTCACATATGAAACTGAATCCAATAACTCCATCCACTTCCTCGACGTGACTATTTCTCGTAGCCTACTTTCTCACCGTTTTTTCTTCAAGGTTTACCGCAAACCTACCACCTCTTCCAATCTTATCCACGCCTCCTCAGCCCATCCTTCATCCCACAAACTTGCCTCCTTCCGTTTTCTTGTTGATCGTGCCCTTAACCTTCCCCTAAGCCCTTCCGACAGATCCAAAGAGTTCCGCAACATCGACTACTTCGCCTCCACTAACGGCTACTCCCACTCTACTATTTCCAACCTAATGCGCTCCAGAAAACGTCCCTTACGCCGTCCCACCCCGTATGCCTGCTAGAAAACCTAAGAAATGGGTATCTATCCTCTATCTCTGCTCTCATTGCTACCGCCTTTCCAATTTCCTCGCTTCCTTCAACTACATGCTTTCTTCCGTATCCTTCCGTCCTGTAAACGTTATCTCAACACGCCTTTACTCTATACCGTTGACAAGTACTCCCAATCTGGTGTTTACCGAATCGAATGCAGCAAATGCGTCAGCTTTCACATCGGTTTGAGCTTTCGCAATTTCGCAATCAGATATAAAGAACAAGTCACACTCATATCTAAAGAAAGATAAGAAGTCACAATATGCCATCCACTTATGTGTTAGTGCTATTTTTTTTGTATTAATGTTTTTTCATTTTTCCCTTGCTCTCTGTATCATTTATTTATGTCGCTCTAATTTTATCATTTTACTGGCACTTTTTTCTTTTGTTAATATACTTATTTTTCTGATTCGCTCATCACGTTCTATCAATCATAACCGTGTTCCACCAATCACAAATATTTTACTAGCATACCTTTAACAGATCACCTTAAATTGTATCCAACCAATCAATGAATGTTTATCCAACCAATCATAGACTGTTTATACCATCATAATCTGTATATAAAAAGATGTCTTGTATACCTCTTCAGTGGAAGACCTCTTTGGGATAGTCAGGCTGCTTGCCTATTTCGGAAAAGTAAGACTCGTGTAAGCACTGCTTACGTCCCACCTGAACAAATGTACAACCCCTGGACAAAAGTATGGAATAATCCGAGAAGCGTTGAGAAATGGATGAAGCGTTAGAGATGTTGCTGTGTTTACATATTTCACAATACTTTTAATCTGAGACGAAATAATTTTGTTATTTTTATTATTATTATTATTTATTGTAATCCAATACGTCCATCAAGAGCCTGTATGGTCTGAGGCCGACGAGTTCGGTCCCTGGATGAACCTGAATTAACGACTGGCTGTATGATGGTCACAGCAGCTGGGGGCGGGTGAAGATTAAGAGTCAGTGAATGGTTGCCCATCCAGTGGCTAGCCGTGCCTGATGTTTCTTAATTTCACAGAAGTTGTATTTCAGTGAAAGCCCATCAGGCCACGGCCTGTCCCTATTGGTATAATACATGGAATATTGGTAACTCGCATACAAAAAGGAGGCGAATATATTATTAAACAAATAATCTATAGCGAGTTAACGATAGAAATGTATGGAATATGCTTCAGCGAGTGACAAAAGTATGAATGAAATTAGTTAATAAGGCGCTGGCCCAACTTTTTCGTTAATAACAGCATCAATTCTGCGGGGGAGTGACAACACAAGCTTATCGATGTATTCAGCCTTAATGTTCTGCCAGCACTGCGGAATGGCTTCCTTCTGTTGTGGGAGATCTGTAGGCTTCTGTTCATGTACCATTTTCTTCAGTTCATCCCAGTCATATTCAATGGGATTGATGTCAGGGCTATTGGCTGGCCATGGGAGATGGTCAATACCTAAGTCCTGCATAAAAGTTTTAAGTTTCCCTGCCCTGTGAAATGAAGCGTTGTCATCTTTATAGACAAATGGTTCGCCCTGGAAGTGATCTTCTGCTGTCTTCATCATGAATCTTTCCAAAATTTCAAGAAACACACCGGCATTCACACGGGTCGTCAGAATTACCATTTCTCCAACACCCTTACAAGTAATTGATCCCCACAACATTGCCCCTTTCGGAAATTTGGTTGCAGAAAGAAGACAATCCGGTGAATATTTCTCGTACGATTTTCTCCACACATGATAACCATCATTGTCTCCATGACCAAGGACTATTTTCGTTTCATCTTAAAGATGACTCGTTTCCAATCACTCACGGACCAATTCCTATACGTTTTCGCCCACTTCAGACGATGTTTTTTATGTTTAGCAGTCATGCATGGTTTGGTTATGGCTTTCCGTGACCTCTAATCGTGTTCATTCAAACGGCGTCTGATTGTTTTATCGCTCAGAGCAATTCCCATCTTCGCACTATGTCTACTGATATCATGAGATGAGTTAAAACGATTTTTTTCCACGAGTTGAATCAGCTTTCTGCCATCTCGTTTGTATGTGGCTCATGGTCGACCGCTTCTCTTTATATTTGTTACGCTTCCAGTTTGCTTGAATTTTGCCAGTATTTCAGAGACAGTTCCCTGGGGACATTGCATAATTTCTGCAATTCTTTGTTGACTGTTTCCTTTAATAGGAAGTTTAGCAATTGCATCTTTTGCTGCATTAGTTAATTCCTTTCCTTTTGCCATAATGACCGCAATTTTTACACGAAACCAAATTTGAAATGTGCTTCTACATCAATGGCATTCAATGATCTAATTACTAAGCGATTTGCACGCTCATGGAAGATCTCACTATGTTGACAGAGATGATTATTACATACTTTTGTCCCTCTCTGAAGCATATTCCATATTTTTGTCCATACATTTCTATTTTTAACTCACTATAGACTTTTGTTTAATAATATAGGCGTCTCCTTTTTTGTATGTGAGTTACATACCAGTAGTCCATGTATTATTTCGTATCAGATTAAAAGTACTGTGAAATATGTAAACACAGCAAAGTCTCTAACTATCCATTTCTCAACGCTTCTCGGATTATTCCATACGTTTGACCAGGGGTTGTACACTTCACTGTTCGATTGTCCTCTTCATATGTATCCTTGATAAAGCCAGGAATAAAAGGCAAAACCGGTCGGAGTTCGGTGTGATTTCTTTCCCGCTAAGTACTCAAGGCCTCTATCAACTTCATAAATTCACTTGTTGCAATGTGTGATGTCACGATTTCGAAACTCCTTCGCGATCCATCGGCTGGTTCTAACATCACAGCCTGCCGAAACATAGCGCCAGTGTCAATCGTACGGGGAGGGAACAATGAAAGGTTCTCGTATATTTTATTAATTTTGAGTTCGAATTGAAAATTTTTACATATGCTACGTGGTTGCTGAGAACTTCATCTTTTATTTTAAACAACGATGTTTGTTTTGAGTGTGGAATTTACCTTTAAGTGCATAAAAAGTCATGGAAAGTGACCATCGAAAAATGAAATTTGGAATCTAGTTGGGGTTTCACAAAATATGTAGCAAATTGTTAAAACCAAGTAATTTAAAGAAATGAGAAGATTTGTTTCTCGGTGGAAATATTTAAGAGGTTATTGAAATTAAAACAATGGGGAGAAGGGAAGTGAAGGCAAGTGTGTTAGAGCAAAATCTTAAGATCTAGGAGGCCTTGGTCAGAGGAGCGAACTTTAATCAACCACATTAGTTAGTTCTATACTTTTTTGAGTTTGAGCCGTATTTGAAAACGTCTCCATTCTCTACGGATTTATTCATTGTGTATGTTGCCTGACTGTCGTCTCAACCCCAGTCATGCTCATTCTTTGTGGAACCCGTTTCAGCCCCAGTCAAATGCACTTATTCTATTGAGAAACTCGAGCTAAAAGACCATAGCATGAAATCGAAACATCTGCCGGAAAAATCTTAATACTGTTTCTAAATAATTTTCTTAAAATAATAATTCTGCTTTAATAATTTAGATTTTATTATTTTCGAACATGTTCTTAATAGGAAAAATATAATTCTGCCGGCAGATGCATCGAATTCATGCCATAATCTTAAAAATCTAGTTTCCGTGTTTTTATACCTTTTACCATCTCGTAGCCTGTTGCACACAATTTGGTAGGGGAGACAAATGAGGACATGCGCAGAAAGACACTGCAAGAAAAAAGGCCGTTTCAAACGTCGGCGAGAAGGGAAATGGTGACCCTTGTAGTCTATGTAGCCGAGAAATTGCATAAAACTCAGGTAAAAATTCATAATGTAAACAATAGAGTCACATTAATGTGACCACCTGTTAATATCCGGAATAACTACCATGTGCAGTTCCGACAGCAGCCAGACGAGCTGGGAGAGACTCAATGAGGTGTGGAAAATCTTCATAGGGATATTTAGCCAGGTTAAAATTTAGTTGACAGCAGTTGGAGGGCGAGAAGTGTAGTATCCATGGAGCGAATAATCCGATCGAGCGAAATAAACGCATAGATGCTCGATTGGGCTTATGTCCGGAAAATTTGGGAGCCAGGGATTTAATGTAAAGTTTTCTTCGTGCTCTTTTAACCACCCACGTACAGTTCAAGCTGAATAAAATGTCGCATTGTCGTGCTTGAGGATGCAATCATCCCCAGGAAAATCAATGTCAGTATATGGGTGTACATGGAAGGCAAGGATCGATACGGGCGATTATGAAAATTGGCGATGTTTCGAGGTTGACCAACCCAAACGGCCGTTTGCACGCAGCAAACCCAGGGGGGCGACCGACGGTCAGGGGTCGAGCCACAGGCTACATACGAGGGGAGATCAAAAAGTAAGTTGCACTTCCACGGTATGGCCATTTATTACACCACCTATACAAAAGCAACACGGCTATAGCAGCATATAATGTAGGTTCACTTTTCCACATAGTCCCCAAGAGACCCTAAACATTTATCCAGACGATCAACCAACTTTTCGATTCCGGATGCATAGAAATCTCCTCCAGCGTTTTGTAACCACACGGTGACAGCCGCTTTCACCTCCTCATCGTTTTGAAATCGTTGTCCACCGAGTTCCGTTTTGAGCTTACCGAAAAGATGAAAGTCGCATGGCACTAGGTCGGGACTGTATGGAGGATGTTGCCAAACTGTCGTATATTTTAAAAACACAATCAGAGTGAAACACATGGAGGTAATGAAACAATTAATTTAATTGTTTTGGAATAAACTTTACAAAATGAATAATAAAGATTGCTAGCAAATAGTTCAGATGTAATAGTTCATTAATCCAGATCGTTGCTATACGCAGAGTTAACTTGGTAACACGTCGAGTTCGAGGCTGTATCGAATCTTGACCTCAATTCGATCTTGGGCTTGGCAATGGCTGTCGTCTCAATTACGGGTAGATCAGCTCGTGGAGTATGGCCGTCAGATGGATTTGGTAGGCTGGTTGAGGGTACGGCAACGTCAGAGAGCGGCGACCTTTTTAGGTTTGTCAACCGAGGAGGGAACGCTGTATGAAATAGAACGGAAGTACACTGAGTTAGCAAAACTCATGGGATAGCAAGCACATTGATTGATGAGCATGGCTCACGAATTCACAGGGGTAACGGATTCTGGGAATGGACAATTAGACGTTGTGGGAAGAGCTTGGATAAGTGATTAATCAGTAATGGCATGTCGTCTTTTGAACGGGGTATGATAGTAGGTGCCCGAGGCATGGGATGTTCCATTTCGGCAGTTGTGCAGGAATTTGGCTTTCCCCGCTCAACTGTCAGGGTGTATCGGGAATGGCTGGATGAAGGCATCACAGTCCACAACAGGCACCATACCGGGCGTCCAGCTGCCCTGAATGATCGTGACCGGCGACACCTGGGACGAATGATTCAGAGAGACAGGAGCGCAACAGTGCAGCAAATCACAGACCAGTTCAATACTGGCCGCACTAGAAACGTCTCTCGGTGGACAATCCGTCGGAATCTGCATGCCCTCGGGTTTGGCAGCCGTCACCCTACACGGGTGCCAATGCTTACCCAGCGTCATCGGACACTCCGGCGTGCATTTGCCACCAACCATCTTGGCTGGACTCTGCAACAGTAACGTAACGTCATATGGTCAGATGAGTCACGATATCAACTGTACCACGCTGATGGGAGGCACCGTGTGTGGCGCAGACCTCGTGAAACGATGGATCCCGCATGCCAACAGGTGGTGGTGCAGAGTGGTGGGGCGTCAGTGATGGTCTGGGGTGCATTTTCCTGGTTTGGAATGGGCCCTCTGGTTATCCTGGACCAAACGTTGAATGGTCCATGGTATCGTCAACTCATCGGAGACCACCTGCACCCGTTTATGACATTTCAACACCCTGACGACGTAGCAGTCTTTCAAGGTGACAATGCTCCACCACATCGCTCCAATGTCGTCCGCGAATGGTTCGAGGAGCATGCAGGAGAGGTCCAACGACTGAGCTGGCCAGCCCGGAGCCCTGACATGAATCCCATCGAGCATATCTGGGATGCTGTTGAAGTCAGGCTCCGGGCACTGGATCATCCGCCCACGAATGGGCAGCAACTGTCTTCGGCTCTGCAGACTATCTAGTGTCAACTGCCTCCAGAAGTGTACCAGGGACTTGCAGACTGACTACCACGCCGTACTGCTGCACTCCACAGGGCCAGAGGTGGCCCGACCAGATATGAAGTAACTATCCCACGAGTTTTGCTAACTCAGTGTATTAGTACGACACATCAATGACCAATAGAAAAGGATACGATACTCTCAAAAACGTATGTAAGACTTTATGATCTAGCTTAGCTAACAAAGTACCATGCAAAGCGGCGTTGCGGGCCAAGCGCGGACGTTCTGCAGGGCGCCCTGCGAGAATGCCGGCTATGTCATCCAAAGGAAAAACCACCTCGATGGTTTCGATCCTTCACGGGAAATCGGTATGGGATGTGTATGAGTCGGAGTCCTGTCGATGATTCCGTTCACTTCTAAATCGGGGTGATCCAATCGGTTGCTCGTCGGCTTCGGAGCAGCCTTCGAAGGATGGCGGAGTGTCGGCTTCTGCCTCGGCCCGGGCGCCTGTTCTATCCAAGCAGGTATTAGCTATCGCCAAAGGCGTCGGGGGTTTCGAGCTGATTCCTGCCGAACCAGATGCTCTCTCAATACAAAGCGCGTCCTCACTCGTTTCCTCAGTAACTCTTAGGCTGTCGTGGCTGGCGGGGTTTTCACTAGAAATTAGTCCAAGCACATTAGTTGAATTGGATTCATCATAGGTTTGCTTACGTGGACGGTGCTGCAAGGGCGTACATCGTCTGCTGCCTCGGAACACCTTTCGCTCCCGTCGATTGCGTTCGCTTGAGTCCGATGGCGAGCCACTCCCTTTGTTCGATCGGGTTTCAAGGGCGCTAGGGGTTGGAGCCGTAGCAGTATCCCCCTGGGATCGTCTCCTTCCTTGGCCGGGTCGACGTCGGGGTTCTCTGCGGCTTATCGTAACTTCACGCCGTTGAAAGCAGCGGGCCGTCGGCTGGGGAAATCTTCTCCGATCGGCCTGCCCAAGCTCCGTATGGAGACTTCTATGAGAACAGCAAGATTCAAAGTCATTACTATCAAAAGTCAAATAGTTACCTGCCTTGGGCAGTTCTCGCTTCTTAGTTCCATGAGCTTTGGTCATCGGCACCGCATAATATCGCAGTTGACGAGTCTGGCTGTTGAGGCTGTAGGAACTGGAACCGGTTACATGGCTCCAGATGGACACCCTTAGCTCGTAACACAGGCAGGGTGCCCAGGCGCACATGCTATAGGAGTACGGCCAGCCCTCCAGGGCTGCCCCACCTCTGTATACGCCTCAAAGAGTGGCCCGTCCGCCCACCGGTGTTATTTGTACCCCCCTTTGATAACCTTAGTGACGCTGTGATGATGTATAACGTCTCCGTAGCTGGGCCAAGCCGATGCCATCCAAGATGAAGGAAGGACTTAAGATGGATGGCACCCCTCCTCCATCTGGCTGAGGCTGGCAGATAGACACCAGCCGATCCTTGCTGATGGGCCAGCCAAAGCTCTCTGTTCATAAAGGCGATGGAAGTGGCTAGGTCCAGCTTATACGCAGCACCGGTGGAGAAGTCCATCAGAAATCGCACTGACTGGATGGAAAAGACAACCAGACCAAAGTGTGATGAAAGGCAATCCCAGATGGACCGTGCGAACGGGCACTCGAAGAAAACATGATCGACGGATTTAGGAGCCCCACAAAACAGGCAACCAGGAGAACCGACTACTCCCCACTGATGTAAACGCTGGAGAGTATAGAATCCATGGTGCAGCAGACACCACTGGAAATTAAACACAGTCCTCTCGAAGGCGATGGACTTGATGGCCTTCAAGATGGCTGACTATGGATGCTGGGGGTGCCAGCGCACGATGTCAGAAGACGCACCCCGGTCGGCCTGCTGGAAGAACTAAGATAGACGAAGGCTCCCCCAGTCTTGTGGGTCTACCTGACGTAGGTCAAGAACAACGGTCGCCAGATCTCGCTGGATACGGTTGTAGAACCCAGGAGACCATAGGTTGATAGTCACTGGCAGCGAAGTCGGATCTGGTAGCCCATTCACCTTGAAGAAGAAACGCAGGTGCAGGAAAGGAAAATTGGTCCAGATGGTAGCGCCGGATGTTCGGCAGGCCTAGGCCATCAAAGGGGGTAAACAGCAGTTCCGCATGAACTGGGTGACGGACTGCCGCGTATCCCCAAATACAATCCACAATTGCACCATGCACTTTCTTTAAGAGTTGAGAAGATGGTAAGGCAAATAGGCATTTGGACGTTAATATCTGGTGACTCGTGTGCGGGCGGACGTTATCGTACTCCAGAAGGGGGTCCAAAGTTGCCATTCAATCCTGGTGGGACACCCTTGCCTGACGTCTTTGGACAGTTCGAAGAAAGGCGAATTGGAGCCATTAATCGCCACGTATGATGTGGCAGAAGTATACAGTGCTGAGATAATCGTAGCAAATTTCCGAAGATGAAGATGGTGAAACACACGGAAAAGAAACTCGTGATTCACCTTGTCGAAAACCTTTTCCTGGTTTCCTGGTCAAGACTTAGCACGGCGAGAGTCTGACGGCGCACACGCGCTTCCTCCATAATACACTTGATGGTAATGATGTTGTCGGAAATCCTGCGAGATGGAATGGAGCAGGATTGTCCCGGATCAAAGAACTCTTCGGCGAAGCATTTGAGCCGTTGTTGGAGCACACCA
This sequence comes from Rhysida immarginata, assembly GCA_023313115.1. Taxonomy (NCBI): domain Eukaryota; kingdom Metazoa; phylum Arthropoda; class Chilopoda; order Scolopendromorpha; family Scolopendridae; genus Rhysida; species Rhysida immarginata. Next base: position 933,514 of record JAHWFO010056890.1, read on the forward strand.
GTGAAGACCTTATAATCTGTGTTGAGTAGAGTAATAGGCCTCCAATGGGTGACAAGTTCAGGATTCGGTACCTTGGGGAATAAAATGATTTTCCCCGCGGTAAAGTCCGACATGATGGAGGAAGGGTCCTGGAGGATTGAATTGAAAACTTGCACTAGGAAAAGACCAAGAAGTTTCCAAGTCGCATTATAGAACGTATACGGGATGCCGTCTAATCCAAAACTGGACTGGTGATGGCCATCCATCGACAGAATCTTCTTGACTTCATCTTCGGAAAAGGAACGGGTAATTGACAGGTCAGCATCAGCAGTAAAAGGTCCAAGTGACTCGATCCATTTCATCGTGGCGTTGGACGGAAAGACTGGTTGGCCAAAAATGATGAAAAATGAGAGTGAAAAGCCGACAAGATGTCAGCATCGGTTTCCACTGTCCCATTCTCCACCACCAAACGATGGCACCTCTTCTTATTGGCGCGACGCCTCTCTTCAGCGAACAAAGCTGACGACATATTCCGGACGTCAGACGCCCAGGACAGTTTGGCCCTAAGAGCTGCGCCGGCGGCCCTGCGGATCATTAGAGCGTTGATCTCGCTCTTCACTTGGCGGATGTCATCAGCGTACTCCCCCTTCGGAATGGAACAGCGGAGGAGGCGCAGGATTTCTTGTAGCATAAGGAGATGGCGCCGATTGCGTCTAGCAGCGTCACACCCAATCTTTCTGAAGAAATGTCGGATCTTGGATTTAAAAGAGAGCCACGAAGCAAGCGACGGAGGCAGGTTGTGAAGATGTCTTTCCACAAACCGAACGAACATTCCCTTGTATTTATCGATGTCAAGCAGAGAGACGTTCAGAAACCAATTGTTCGAAGCAGAGCCTGCAGAGGAGGTTGGGAGTGGAGGGTTCCAAGACCACTTGATGGCGCTGTGGTCAGAAAGCGAGCACGCAATGACCTCCATGGAACCCGGAGCACCAGCGAAAGTGGCGTCAACAAGAAAAAGATCCAGCCTCGAAGACACAGAGGGCCCTTGGTGAAAGGGCCCAGATTGGAGGGGGGCGGAGGAAGACCCGGATCAGAGCAGCCATTCTAGACGCAACTAGGTAGCGCCGGATGTTAGGCAGACCTAGGCCTCCTCCATCAAAGGGGATAAACAGCAGATCCGCACGAACTGGGTGACGGACTGCCGCGTATCCCCAAATACAGTCCACAACTGCACCATGCACTTTCTTTAAGAGTTGAGAAGATGGTAAGGCAAATAGGCATTTGGACGTTAATATGGGCAAAATGTGCGTCTTGATAAATCTCGCCTTGACAAACATCGAGGTGGTAAAACGAAAGTTCTTGCCAAGGCAAGACAAACACTTATCAATAACTTGCTGCCAGTGACGAGAGTCCATATCGGGTAAAAAAGAGAAGACATATCCCAGCACTGTAATTTGCTCACACCACGTTATTGGGAAGGCTTGAAGATAGTCCACCGTTCACTTCCCAATAGCGATGCCTTTAGACTTGACGAGATTGATAGAACTTCGCGTCGAAGTTCTAAAGAGATGGAAAGATTCTTTATAGATGCCCAGGGGATATGCATCCGAAGCAAACAACACTACATCATCGGAGTATGCCAGCGTACGAATGTTGATGGAAGCAGCTGGCAAATCATACCCCTGGACATGTGGGTGGCGATTAAGAAATTGTAATAATGGCTCCAAATAGAATATATATAAGAAGGGAGAGATGGGACACCCTTGCCTGACGCCTTTAGACAGTTCGAAGAAAGGCGAATTGGAGCCATTGATCGCCACGCATGATGTGGCAGAAGCATACAGTGCTGAGATAATCGTAGCAAATTTCCGAAGATGCAGATGGTGTAACACATGGAAAAGAAACTCGTAATTCACCTTGTCAAAGGCCTTTTCCTGGTCAAGACTTAGCACGGCGAGAGTCTGACGGCGCACAGGCGCTTCCTCCATAACACACTTGATGTAATGATGTTGTCGGTCATCCTGCGAGATGGAATGGAGCAGGATTGTCCCGGATCAAAGAACTCATCGGGAAGCATTTGAGCCGTTGTTGGAGCACACAAGTGAAGACCTTATAATCTGTGTTGAGTAGAGTAATAGGCCTCCACTGGGTAACAAGTTCAGGATTCGGTACCTTGGGGAGTAAGATGATTTTCCTCGCGGTAAAGTCCGACGTGATGGAGGAAGGGATATGTAAGAGGTAATATGAAGGAGACTTGAGCCTCACGGATGAAGGAGGAGGCTTAGATGTCTTCCGTCTAGGGGAGCGAGCACGTCCCGAAGAGGAAGAGGGTCTGCGATGATGACGGTCTACGCAGCTGTCTCGTTCAGATGAAGAAGACACAGGAATTCCGTCCCTCTTGCTACGATAACGTCGGGCCTTTTTCTTGCGAGGGCTTTTAAACGTCGCGAGAAGATCGCGCTGAGCAGACGCTGATGGCTTGGAAGTCCCAGCAGAAGATGAAATTTTTTCAGGCGTGGACGCACAGACGATTCGAAGAGGCTGCAATGCCGATGAAAGAGCAGGTGGAGGAAGAACAGGAAACTCCTCCATATCACACACCGACTCGGAGCACAACGAATCGTCTAAGATGGCTTCTGCAGAATGGCAGTCCTCCACCATCGGGGAAGCATCAGACGAAGATGGGTGAGAAGGAATCGTCTCTTGAGCCACACGAGGCCGAGGAGGGGGAGGCGGCATCTCCTTCCCAGGAGTCGTAGGAAAAGGCGACGATGATGGGGCCGTCTTCGTTTTCCTTGGTGAAGTAGGAGCCGACGATGGTGGGGCCGCCTTCGATATCTTCGTTGAAGGAGGAAGCGACGATGATGAGGCCGCTTTCGGTTTCCTCGAAGAAGGAAGCGTCGATGGCGGGGTCGCCTTCGATATCCTCGGTGTAGGAAGTGGCATATTCCCTCTGCTAGGCTCAGTTGACTTGGCCGGTGAAGTCATCATTGCTGGTTGCTGGGACGACATCCCTCGAGACGGTGGCGTTGGAGCTGCTATTGGTGCACCTGTCCTCTCCGGGTACTGGTGATATTTGCCCACAATTTTCTTACAGAAGTCTCACTTCTTCAGGAGAGGACAGTCCTTCCTGATGTGGGAGGACTTCTTGCAGTACCAGCAGCACTGCCTCTGGCCCTTGTAGAACACGAAGACACGTTCTCCGTGCAACACAAGGGAGTCAGGAATTTCTTTCTGAAGGCGCATGTCCAACAAAATGTCACTATTTTTCTGCAGGGGCGAGTCGGAGTGCTCTGGGTAGAACACTCGTAGCACCTCCCCGTAATCGGACATGTAGTCCTTCAGATATGATTCCGCCATCAGCGGCGAGGCACCCCGGACATGGACGGTGAGATGTCCGGGATCTGTATGAAACAAGTGGATAGTAGTCTGACCAACTTTGACGTGGTCAGATTCTACTATCCGCTCAGCAATATTTCGGTTCCTGAGCTTTTGCAGGACTGAAACAGCGGGAAAACCCGACGGAGGCACAGGTGGGTATGCTAGTATGGGCATACAACCCCTTCATGAATGCGCCGGCGGTAAACGGACCGTCGGCGATTATCATCACCATGTTTTTAAAGATGATGGAAGAAAGTCAATGTTTTTGAAAAGGGAGAAGACCTCCCCCAGGAAATAGCAGGGGGAGGGGGGGGGGGGCAAACGCACTACTCACTAGAACGAGTCTGGCTAGAGAGATTCCGTTCGAGTTGATGGCCACTTACTCCCTGTCTACCTGGCCTTCGTCGTCGCTTTTTATCCGGTTTTGGAGGATTCTGTGCCGAGTTTGCGCACTTCATCCTCCAATCCCGAAGCTCCGATTTCTCTCTCATCTCCCAATCCCGCGGCTCCGATTTCATCGCTCTCGACGGACCAAGTCGATTGCGGTTGGGGGTGTTTCTTCTCCTACGCTCTTCTTCTTTCCTTGTCAAGTCTTCTGAAAAATATTTTTTACTACAACCTATGACAATGAAGTTCGGTGAATGACGTCACACCCTAATCTGTGCGAGCTTTACGCGAGTAACAGTGCATGTGAATACAAGCCCTGTCATTGTTTAAGCAAGTCTAGACAGTTCACGTTTGTGCGTGCAATGGTTTAGCAGATGCTCGTTTCTTCAGTTGAAGGTGTAGCGTGCGCACGTAACTGTGGATGATGGATCAAAGAGGAACACTGCCGTAATCGTGCAACAGTTTCTGGCCAACAAAGGGGGCGTATCCATAGCTCATCCACCTTATTCACCAGACTTGGCACCAGCAGAATTTTTCTTGTGGACATTCCAGACATTCAAGCAAATGTGACACGTGAACTTAAAGCCATCCCTAAGGAGCTTCCAGGACTTACACACCCGATCCCAAAAGTGTATTGCCTTCCAGGGTGATTATTTCGAAGGGCAATAAAGTAAATGTGGCTCTATCTGTTCTGCATTTTGTTGTGTGAACTCATTCACCGAACTTAATTGTCAGAGGTTGTATTTTTCTTCCTTCGGGGATTTGACACAAACCTCCCACTTGAATCGCTGCAGCAGTTCGCACGTTTGGCGGGCCTTGTGAGGTGTTGCGTTATCGTGCAACAAAATCACACCGGCGCTCAATTTCGCCCGGCACTTCTCTTTAATTGCTTTACGCAACCGTTTGGCCCATAGAAATCGGATTGCTGCTCGCACCTCAAGTTTGGAGTGGACATCCAGTTGACGCGCCATTGCTTTTAGCCCGCTAGTCACACAAAACACGACGGAAAACCACAGCAACCGTCCTATGCGACGTCTGCGCAGTTAATGTCCCTTACTCCGCTTTGCCCAAGATTGCGACACACAGCTCCCTCCTGCGGCGAGTTAGTGCAACTTACTTCTTGATCTCCGCTCGTAAATAGATTTATATTGCCATCCACAATGATGATTGCACCCAAAAATTGTCATAAAAAATTTTACCCTAGATCATAACGCTATCTCCGCCAGCTTGTTCCCGTTCACAAATAGTTAAAGGATGCTTGTTTTTTAACGTTTCTCGTCATAGGCATCGACGTCCATCCGTCGAGTGTCAGTAATGCCGTGCAAATTCCCATCTCTTCTGCCAATGCACAGTCGTTAACATAAGTGCTGTCGCCATCCGTATGCTGCTAGACTCCATACGCAGCAACGTTCGCTGAACTGTCGTTCTTCACATACTTGCAGTGGTCCCTGGTTCATTTGTGCAGTAGATTGTTCCGCTGGAGCATGTCGATTCGCCCGAACGCATCACCACAGCCGCCGTTCCCCTCTTTCATTTATGGCTCATGGAGTACCATTGTTTCCACGTCGCTTATTTTTTATCATGCCATTTTGTCATGTACGGTACACTTTACCATAGCAGCACACTTATAGTTGACAAACTCCGCAGCTTTTGAAATGCTGCCACCGTTGGCGCGAAAGCCAATAATCATTCTCTTTTGAACCTTTTATATGTTTTCCGAATGATTACAACACACTGTATATTTTCATCCAATCTCATGATGAAACGTCATTTATTGCCTCATTAATTTAGTGCCATCTGCTGTTAGTTATTTAGCGATGAGCTTACAGACAAAATCTGAGAAAAAGTCTTGCACAGTGGAAAATTTCAAATAATCCCCGGACATATATGCTTTAATTAGAAAAATATTTTATTTTTATAATAACAGTAGAAGGAAAAACAAAAATTAATAAGAAAAATTATTGCTACCACATAAAATAATATCGCTAATATGACTAGCGTCCAAGATAAAATATTTACAGTTCTAAATTAATAAATAATTTCTATACAAAAATTCAAAAAATTTAATTACAAAATTAACAGCAGTTTGCTGACAACTCGCGATCTAAAGATAAATAATTTTTTTAATTCAAAAATTCCAGGTTGAATACTTAATTTTACCGGACCGAAAAAATGAGGTTAGCGGCGATGCACACTGCGTTTGGTTTTTCTTGCCCCAGCCGAAGCTGCAATGATAAACAAGAATAGAAACTTGCAATCAGCGAAATGACGCCACAGCTACAGTTACAGTGTTATGAGCCAATTAAAAACTTTGGTTTTAACCATTAACGTTTTATAGGGAGAAATATCAAAACATAAACATTGAATATCCGCCATCTTTTGAAGGCAACGAGACCCATGGCTGCCATGGCTCTGAACTTATCCCATAGTTATACAATACATCCAAACACGCAACAACTCGTTACCATCGTTATACAATAACAAGTCGGGCAAAAACGGCGCACTTCGATGAGTAGCAGTATAGGAAACCCTGTTACAAACTTTTAGGGGAGGTAGTAAGAGGTAGTATGGATGATTCTAAGCAAAAAAAAGTTCATAGGAACATAGGTCCGAATTTGAACGCGCCAATGACACTCAGAAATAAAAATACCGCCACTAAGATCAACAAGTTAATAACTCATTTCTATAACATCTAGGATGATGAAATGTGGTAGAATAATAGGGTACATTAAATTGCGTATACCATTAAAATTTGATCGAATTCCAATGAGCAGTTTCCGAGTTACGTAGTCAACATCGTAACACGTGGTTGTTAGTGCTCACATGTAAGCATATGTTACGAAGTTGAATGCGTAACTCGGAAACTATTCGTTGGAATTCGATCAAATTTTAACGGTATGCACAGTTTTATATATACCCTATTATTTCTTCAAACTTCATTATCCTAGGTGTTATAGAAAGTGAGTTAATAACTTGTTGATTTTGGTGGCGGCATTTTTATTTCTATTCATATCTCAGTTATTGTTCAAATTCGGACCCATGTTCATATGAATTTTTTTGCTTAGAATCATCTATACTACCTCTCCTTAAAGTTTGTGACAGAGTTTCAGACTCACCCTGTATACATGCATGAGAGAGAGAGAGAGAGAGAGAGGGGGGGAAGAGAAAGACATTAAGGGAGACAACCAAATTACTGTTTCCTCTGGGCCGAAATGATAGAGCCTAAACATTCAGCTCTATATGCCTGTAATGTCCAGGGCGCAATTATCCAATTTCGTCCTACAACAGCCTCGCTTACGTGAAACGGAGTATTCACCAACCGAAATAACTCCGTGGGCGACAATTCTCCAATGCACACGATGTGGTCACAGCCGCACGAAGTCCGTAAAATTCCCCTGCTCTCACGACGAGGGAAGGCGCTGAAATTTACGAAGAAGCCTGCTTCATCTAAAAAGTTGAGAAGCTCTTCGTAGGGAGGAACCACGACGCCACGTTAATGTCTGCAGGAAAACGTCTTCTCCCGTGAACTTGATGACGATGCTGTCGTACTCGCTCTCTCTTGTGGAAAGGCAATATCGTTACTTTTACAATAACATTCGTTCCTTATATCGCGAAGCGGTACATTCACACAATCGTCGAGTTTCACTATCTCAGCAAAAATTGTTCATGTCTTTGGCCTTTTATAATATTTACAGCCATTAGCACCTCAGTCCCTGGCCCCCTGTTCAACCCAGGTAGAGCCGAAATCTTCGCGAAATTCTTGATAATTTTCTCTGTTTCCCTCTTTTTAATTTCGACGCCGCTTCCTTCTCCTACTACGCGTTTTCCTTTCGCTTCTCTTGACAATTAATTTATTAGGAAATACACAATTGTCTTACCTGATGCCGCTAACTTCACGGGCCCACTACCAGTGCTTGGAGGCTCGTGGCGATCCAACCTCACAGATTTTTGTGTGATTCGCCTGTTTATATGACAACAGTGTGGAAATTAGAGCTATAAAGACATCGTGAAAGCTCCGAAGGACATTCCGAATACCAGCTTAGCTCAACATCCGTCTTCTGTTACCTCAGCTCGCATTACTTGTGAAGTTGTTTTATCTACATCAGTCAACGCAGGAAGAATTCTTCCAGACATATTCGGGAAAAGACGAAAATCCCGAGGCTACAAAGCTAGTGAACCTCATTGGTAGTTCGAGATGTGTGCAATGATGCCCCTACCACATTTTAACATTTTCGAGTAATATTTCTGCCCTGTAGCCCTTTCAAATTATTTGTGCCCTTTCACGTATGTGAGTTTAGAACTCGCCACAAAGTGCGTAAAAGTAATCTATGAAGTCCAACCCAAAAGCAAAAACATGGGACAAGATTTGAACGTAACAAACATACACGTTTACTTAAGAAATACAAATATTTTATCCAGTTGCTTTAAATTATAAAGAGTTTTAAGTATAACCTTCGCTGATGATCCATGCATCAAAGTGATGTAGAATTATCACACCTATAAACAGAAAAAAATTCATCGAGATCTGCATGCCGCTCAAAAAGCTTGGGTGACCTTTAAAAATTTTCAATGGTACCATAATGGTACCACTAAAGCATGTATCAGTGAACCAATTTTGACTGATTTTGACCACCAAGGAAGAGCGCCACTTGTCTTCACTTAATCCACAAGCCTTTTATCTGTCTTAGCTGTCGAATGGCAAAGAGCTAAAGCATTGATCAATGTTTAGGCCATTTATACATGAAATTGTACAGTAAAACACATGTCCCCTCTGTTATTGGTGACCTTTTGAACCGGAAGTAGTTCACTGATTTTTTTTTTTTTCACCAACGAACTCAATCTGTCGTTTTGCCTAAGTTTTCTAATGGCGAAAACTGAAGTCGAAAGTTCGGAAGTGTTCGAACGTTAGAGCACCAACAGACAGACGGACGCACATTGTGAAAACATAAGTATCTATCGGTCCTAATAAATAAAACAAAACAAGTAAAGCAACCGAAATGCCCAAGACCGATAGGATTTTAAGGAATTCGCGGATAAAGAGGAAAGCATTTGTTATCTAAAGAAGCCTCTCGTTGTTAGGATTAGATGAAGTTGCTAAGGAAAAGCGTAATGCTATAGAAAATGTGTAGTTCAAAATTAGTAAAGGCACTCGAAAGATTAAAATGGAGAGATCAGTAATTCGCCATATATTCGAACATATGAGAATCCTTTAATTTGTAAGCATTCCTAAAGTCTGTCTCACTATATGAAAAAAACTGCAAGGCAGTATAAGAAAGCCACGTTACCAATTGTCATCTCATTCAGATCAAAGCGCAGCCAAAGATTTACGATTACACAGATGGGACTCATGATTACACAGAAGGCAATCCTATGGAGCAAATGGAAACAGGTCACATGGCTGCGACTCATGCACCAGCTGGCGTTTCAGTGGGACGAGCCGAACGTAGACAGCATTGTTGTTGAGCAATGTTCGTGAAAAATATTAATACTTTTTGAAGAAGAGGAGATGACTCCATTGCTGAAATTGAGATATTTTTATTAGATCAATTAAAAAATACAGTGTTTTTTTTCAGAATTTACAATGTACAGGGTGATTACAAAAGAACTTGACACTTTTAAAAATTTATCACATCAAAGCTATTCAGAATATAGACACACCACATACGGATTCTTAAAGAAAAACTCTTGAAGTTTATTGTGACACAGATAAAGATGTTCAATATGCCCCCCTGTAGTCAAATTCGTCCCAAACCCGCATTAACATGTCTCCATCAATCCCACGTATCGCTACCGTAATGCGTTCTTTCTGCTCGTCTAGATCACGGGGAAGGGGTAGGGTGAAGACCTTGTCCTTTACACACCCCCATAAAAAGAAATCACAAGGTGTGAGGTCGGGGCTCCGCGTTGGCCACTTTGCAATTTCCAGATTATTGTTTGCTCGACCAATCCACCGCTGTGATTTCTTTCTATGGGGGGGTGTAAAGGACAAGGTCTTCACCCTACTTCTTCCCCGTGACCTAGACGAGCTGAAAGAACGCATTACGGTAGCGATACGTGGGATTGATGGAGCCATGTTAATGCGGGTTTGGGACGAATTCGACTACAGGGGGGCATATTGAACATCTTTAACTGTGTCACAATAAACTTCAAGAGTTTTTCTTTAAGAATCCGTATGTTGTGTGTCTATATTCTGAATAGCTTTGATGTAATAAATTTTTAAAAGTGTGAAGTTCTTTTGTAATCACCCTGTATAAAGAGGAGAAATTTGCTGAGTAAAATAAAAACGAATTTAAATGCAATGAAAAAAAATATTTATAAAAAATATTTATAGTAACAAATTCATGTTCATACATGTGCTAGTTTTTTCATTTTTTTTCCTCGTTTTTTTTTAAATTTTATTTTCATTGAGCCATTTCACAGTTGAGAAAATTTTGATTTCAGCAAATATGTTTAGACCAAACTTCATTTTCTCAGGATAACTTTTAAACCAATCAAATGAGTTGTATTGAATATAATAATCAATTAATCTCTGTTTTATGTTTGCCAAGTGTAGAATATTTACATTTTTTTTATTAGTGACATCTTCACATATTTTGAGCGTGTCAACTCATTTCTTAGATGGAACAGTAAGTGAATTAATTAATCCAGAATTTCCATCATATTCTTTCCTAAACAAAAAAGTCTGGTTGACATTAGTGATTTTTTTACTTTGATGTTGAAATATAGGGTTTTAATTGAACCACCTGAAGCTAATAAAATTCTGATGAAGATTTTTCAAATGTAGTTAGTTCATAACTTGAATGGTTGGCAATTGCGAACAAAAGCAAGAATATTTGTGTCAAATAAATATTCAACGAAGAATTTGGCGGTTATTCATGTCAAATAAGATGAAACGGGAAAATATCAAAAAAAGAACAAGAAAAGCAAAATTATTCTTGGAAAAAAATTTTTCCAGATTCTCTCAGTATTTTGCCAGAATCTGATTATTTCAATTATGCACATGTTATTCTCATCCAAATATTTGAAAAAAATTTTAAGTCAAGAAATTATAATTCTAATTATAGAAGAATTATCAACATATACTCTGCAGAAAGAAGGTATGAATCAGATTTAGTTCAGAAATATTAAATGTACTTTTGCCAAACTGTATTTATCCGGTTATAATTTAGTTCCCTGCAAACGTTCGGAGTCATCTTTTGATCTAAGAAAAGAATTAGGAGTAAAATACTATGAGTAGGGATAGCTTCTTAGATATTTGCAAATGTATACAGTTATTGAAGACACGAAAATAGATCAGTCTGACAAAAGTCATTTGATAATCACATCATATTGCAAACAACCATAAATATGTCATCAGGATCTAAAAATCCTTCAATTTCAAAATTTAGCATTATTTCAGCTAGAATATGTGATGACATACGTTTAGATGGTAAAACTTATTTAGTGTCATCAAGGAATGGAAACTGACCCCATAGCTGCTCCAAAATGCACAATAGAAATATAGGACTTTTGCATTGATCGTTTTGTTCCATTTCATGCAAATTGGTATTTATCTTTATTTATATTATTTTTTATCTATCTATCTATACATAGTATAAATCTAAGTCACTTCCCCGGTGTATGTGCTCGATAACCTTAAGAACTACTGCATCGATTTTTATGAAACAAGTTTTGTTTGTTAGGGGATATATGTAGAAACTTTGTAGGCTAGGTATTAATTCATAAAAATTGGTTTTATATTAAATTATTTACGTTAATTGCTCTCAAAATGCGTCAACATGGCTGCTCATCATATGGTGATCGGCGAGCGAAACGCTTATCGCCATCTCTTGAGCAAACAAACAAACATAAGCTAATTCTACTTCATCTTAATAGCTGAGTAAATTTTTTAACATTAAATAAAGGTTTTTTAAAATTTACCTATACTGT
>JAHWFO010056890.1:960189-1032654 GCA_023313115.1 Rhysida immarginata
TGTAATATCAAATTGTATTTTTGTATTTATTTAAGAAACATATCAGTGTTTTTCCGACCAAGATTCTCTGAAAGCTTTTATTTTCCTAGTGATCAGTTATTAGGCAACCGTTTTGAACGTCGGAGTTATTTAAGCTATTTCTGTGAAAATGAAACGTCATAGGTGAAGCCCCGCCCACAGAGCCCAAGTCTGTAGAGTTGCCGAATTTGCAGCGCCCAGATCCGCTCGCCGCAAGGAATTTGTGAAATCTGCTTAATGTTTATCTTTCTTTCTCTAAAGTCTGAAGTGGTACACGAGGCGGAACTGATAACAATTGTTCACTCTGCTTTGTTTATATGCCTCAGGCAATGATGTCAACAACAATAAAGACTGGATCAACCCATCTATGAACGCTTCGCTATTCAAACATGTCTAAGAAAATTATAAGCACCAGGCATAGTTCTCGATGAATACTGTGGACGCACGTTCAAACCAAAGAACGTTAAGGAAAAGAATGAAAGCTCTACTTGATTTAGTGTAAGTTTGTAGATCCTAGCGCCGCCACAGCCTGGCGGGAAAGTGTTATGCAGAGAAGCTCTCGCTGATGTCAAAGAGGGCAGCAAATGCTTTGCTATACCTGCATTTATTGAAGTTTTTTTATTTAGTTTTAAAATGCTAAATTAAATTATTGTTCATTTATTTTCTAATTTATTTACTGACACGATTTATTTTATTGAAAGTATAATTATTTTATTCCATAACATTATTTTATAATGAAATCTTGTAATTTTTTTAAATTCTGTATTTTTTAATATATGTTAGAAAGAAAGCAAATGTTTATTTTAACATGACTTTTATTCACTTACTTTTTTAAAAGTGATTTAAAAGCAGACACCACAAAAATTAGACCGTGGAAAAGATGTTGAACATAATTTTTTTTATGAATTAATTTTTTCAAGAATTTTTTTTGGCTAAAAAACCTGCAATGTATGCAGTCGAATTTGTTTCAAATAAATTTGGATTTTCAGTGTCTAGAGTTACTGGATCTGAGTCAAAAGAAGACTTTGCAACTGCTTCGAATTCAAGTTGGCAATAAAAGTTCATCATTATCCTATTCACAGTTTCCTACTGACCAGGATAGAATAACATTTGTAGCCATAAGTTATTTTGTAGCAATGATGTTTTATTGTTTGGCAATTGTTTTACCCTTAGCATCACACGCGCAAGATATGTGATAAGCTGAGGCCGCGCTGAAATGCATTGTTATAGCATCACAAACAATCAAAAAACGTATAAGGATAAGAAGTGAAGGCTGTGTTTATATCACGTGATAAAAGCTGCCCGATCATCAAACGGGGGCTTCTCGGCAACACACATTTCCCGCCAGACTTGGGCGGCGCCACTTATGTCTACGCGAGCCTTTCCTTCTTATCCTTATACGTTCTTTGTTCAAACGACGCTAACGAGAAATACAGGCTCCGGCACTGAAAAGTCACTTGACCAAGATAGGTCTATTAACAATCCAACCTTCATTGTTTCCAACAAGGAAAAAAAACACTGAATGTTAAAATACAAGATGGAAACAATGTATTTTAACAATCAAGTGTTTTTTTCCCTTGTTGGTTGGTTTGGTTTGGTTTGTTTGGTATTAACGTCCTTTTCAACTGCTATGGTCATTTCAGGACGGCGTTATAGGGGCCGCAAATTTTGCCTCGCAAGGGTTCTTTAACGTGCAGCCGGCAAACGACTACACGGGACCAACGGCTTTACTTCCCTTCCGAAGGAAGTGCGTGATCTCAGGATTTCCCCCTGAAAAATCCTCGTCGTCCTCGGCCGGGATCGAACCCGCGAACTCGGGCATCAGAGGCGATCACGCAGCCGCTGAGCCACCGAGGCCGATTTTCCCTTGTTGGAAACAATGAAGGTTGGATTGTTAATAGACCTATCTTGGTCAGGTGACTTTTCAGTGCCGGAGCCTGTCTTTCTCGTTAGCATCGCGTTCAAAGCACGGTGGGTAGGTTAGGTTAGGTTAGGTTAACTCCCTATTCCGTAATGCTGCATTGTTGGTCCTGTAAGTGAAAAATTTCGAACGTTGGCCGCTAGGCGCCTCTGCGGTCGCGAGGACGTGCTTTACGGGCAAACACGGGCAAATCAATGGAAGTTTAGGATTCAAATTTCTTCACGAAACTGGTAATTTTGGTTATATTTATGAGCGTGACTATTTATTTATTTTTTCAATAACTTAGACTTGTACGATCCCCTAGGATTTGATGTACATGGGTCAATTTTCTTTAATGAACATTCAAGATCAGCATAAATGGCAAACGGTACTCTCAACAAACAAATATTAAAACAACTCTCACCTAAAAAACACTAGAAACGCCAGTTTTTTCCTAAGAGGTCTTTTTTCTAAGCTAGCTTAACCTAACCAAAATTGCCCTAACCTAACTTGATCTAACCTAAATTAAGCTCACCTAACCTAATCTAAATCAATCTAAACTAACTTAATTTAACCTTATCAACCAAAATCGCAAAGCCAAATGTTCCGCACAATCAAAACGCAAAATTTCAGAAGCCGTAAAAACAAATTAGTCTTGTCACGATTCAGTCCGAGTACTGTTGATACACCCCCCCCCTTTTCATGCAACCATCGCAGTGCGCGTGAGCGCTCTCTGAAACAGTGATTTCTGCCCACACGAATTTGTCTTGCTACGCTTCAGTCCGAGAATATCTTTCTGACAGTGCTATAACTTGATCTGCAGGGTGAGTCAAAAGTCGTTGCACACCTTCCTATCTTAGATATTAATGTCGTTACGCAAAATCCAATACAAGGAATGAATAGGAAGTTGAGGGAGCTCTATCTGATGGAGCACCTTTCATCATCTCAAATATGCAAATTAGGACACATCCAAATTCTATCTCAAAAACCGTAAAAGATACACAAAAAGAGATTCCAATTGGACTTTTGTTCAAAAGCAAATTCCAAACAAAACAAAAAAAAATTGGAATGGCGGAATGGTACATTCGCACAGGCCTACAACGAGTTGACGATACGGACTCAAAAAAGAAAATTGAATTTTCCAATAACAAAGCTCTTCATGACGCATTTGTTGTGTTTGGGGCGAAGATATGAATGCTTCTGCTATATGTTCATTTTTTGAAAAAAAAATTAGTTTCTCTAAACAAAAACCCTCTATGCATAGTTTTAGGACCCCCGAAATATTATTATCGCAAAAAAGACATTTTTAGAGGGGGGCAGGGGGGATAGTTAATAACTCCAGAACGGCTCATCACAGCCAAACAAGTCATTTACAAAAAAAATTCGCCTTTCTGAGTGGAGTCCGTACATGTCCAGCATATTGAGTTTGGTTCGCTGTTTTGAACGCTGAAGCCATTTTTTAATTTTTAGAAAAAAAATTAATATCTCGAAAAAGGCTTATCCAACTGACATAAAAATTACGATGCCTCACAATTTATGAAACCCTCTAAGCATGTACCGGGTGGGCAAGAAATAACGTGAGGTGTTCAGAGCTCGCTAGCGGGAATTCTATTAGGCCAAATACCCATTTTGGTGTATATACTTAGTGGAACCTGCAGTTTCGATTTCTGCAAAAAAAAAAAAAGTACCAAAAGTCGTCATAAGGGGCGCTTATTTCAAGAAAACAATGAATACCTAATTGTCAAATGAACAAATACCGTACAAACCAACTTTAGTAACAACAATAAACAATGTTTTATTTTTAATTACAAATGTGGTTCAATATGACCACCAGTGTGCTGTTCCAATAGCTGCATGCGGTACACGACATTTTCTACGGCAGCTCGCAGCATATCTGCATTATTTAGTCTGATATGTAACGTTATTTGATCCTTTAAGGTTGAGAGGTCAGGAACATGTGCTTGATACACAAGGCTTTTCAAATACCGTATGCCCATAACCAAAAATCACAAGGGTTGAGATCAGGCGACCTGGGTGGCCATACCATGGGAAATGCACGACTAATTATTCTGTTGTCTGAAAAACGTTCTCGCAAGATCTGCTGCACCTGACATCCGATGTGCGGTGGCGCACCATCCTGCATAAAAATGGTAGAATCCAGACAACCCTTTTCCTGCAATCGTGGTATCACAAAATTCTCAAGCATATCGGCATACCTGGCAGAATTGACAGAACAAGTCACCGGTCCACGGGGACGGATTCCTTCAAAAAAGTACGGGCCGATGATGAAAGAAGCAGTAAAGCCGCACCATACTGTTAGTTTCGGTGAATGCATAGGAGTTGGCAGACACACTTGTGGATTTGATGCAGCCCAAATACGGCAGTTGTGGGTATTGATATCACCATTCAAATAAAAATGTGCCTCATCACTCCATAAAATTTGCCATGACCATGCATCATCCACTTCCTTACGTGCTAAAAATCTCAACGACAAGTCAGTTCGGGTACGTTCATCTCCAGGAAGCAATTGTTGAACAGGTGTGAGTTTATAGGGATAAAATGTCAATATCTTATGCAATATTTTCCTCACCTTCGAATATGGGATATCTGTTTGGTGTGCTATTGCATGTGCACTGTTGGTACCCTGCACAGTAGTCATCTCCTGTTCCACAACAGCAGTTGCAACTTCTTCAACGTGTTGCTGCCTGATTCGTTTGCGTCCGCGGCCTGGTTGCACTCCTAGATTCAAATCGTTCAATCATTTTCCGTAAGTTAGTTATGCTCATCGGTCCTCTTCGTAACGTTTTCAATCGCCGGAATTCACGAAGGGTAGCACTTGCATTGTCGCTCTTCTGATAAAAACAACTTGACTAATAACGCCCGGTCAGGCAGAGTAAGCGTCATAGTCAGGCCATTCGTTCGTGAATGAGGGGAAATCCTCAGCCTTGCCTTTTATTGTCATGATTGCTCAACACGGAACGCGCTTATGCAAATGTATTCATTGTTTTCTTGAAATAAGCGCCCCCTATGGCGACTTTTAGTACTTTTTTTTTTTTGCAGAAATCGAAACTGCATTTTCCACTAAGTATATACACCAAAATGTACTGCATTTGGCCTAATAGAATTCCCGCTAGCGAGCTCTGAACATCTCACGTTATTTCTTGCCCACCCGGTATATTTTTTCTTTAGTTCTGTTATTAGCCGTTTCAGAGGAGTTAGCTCCAGAAAACTGGTCATATACGTACATACAGACGGAATTTTTTTTCTTCAAAATTTCAACATATTATTACGAATCATAACTTTTTAAGCCGATTTCAGCAAAATAAATTTATTTTCAGTTTCTCCAAGAGTTCTGCAATCTCACAATGACATTTCCCCTATTTAGAACATTGAATTATTAGCTCTCTCTTAATCATGGACAAGTCTTTTTTCCCACCCATGATTTGGGATTTGCATACGTTGAAATTTTCAACTTTTATTGACTATTCCGTTTTTCGTCACAGGTTTAGAGAGTATTCCTTTTTTGTGTCTTGAGAAAAAGGCTGATTATGACATTTTAATTGCTTCTTCTAAAGGTTCATGTAGGATAAGAAGCAGGTTTCTGTTTAACAAAAAAATTCGATTCAGTTAGAATAAAAATTGTCGAAATAATTGGAATTGAAGTAGAAAACTGTTTCCTTGCGGCGAGTATTCCGTTTTTTTGGCAAGAAGGTGTACGTTAGCCATTTAATGCTGGAGTACGGTGATATAAACCAATGGCATTTAACTTTCACTTATTATTAAACCGTACAGAGAAACCTGACACCTAAAAAATTACAGTGTGCATCACCTAAAAAAATCACATTAACACCTCATACCTTACAAGAATCTTATCAAGTGCTAAAGAGCAACAAAAGTAATCTACTTACAGACTAAACAAAACATTAACAGTACCCTAACTATCAGATTACAGTACACAGACGCCAAAATAATCTCTATTGTAAACCACTCTATCAGGATGTCACACCAAAAATAGACCCAACAGACTAAAGCTATTGCAGGGCATTTTTTAAAAACAATCCAAGTGAGTTACAAGCCTTTACCTTGTCTTTAACAGGATCTTAGTCACTGTTACAGGTAGCTCGCAGTCCAGGTACATACAGATCATAACTTGTAGTGATTCCATAAGTTTTCTAAAAGCATCTTCTTTACTTCCTAGTCAGGTCGAACGATCCTTTTCAGTAGTGTACTAAATGGACCAACATTGACGTTCCAATTCGAAATGAGGAACTGCTAAACAAAAAAGAAACCAAATGTTAATGACTGCACTGAAAAAATAGGCAAAAATAGCTAAAAGTGAACCTAAAATTAAGCGATTGCCAACACAAAAGGCAAATAGAGTAATTTCTATTTATGGTGAGCTCTACACACACGATCTACTCAATGAAATTAATAATTCGTAATACAGCTCCAACACCTTAAAATATATGCTGCCCTCTCTTCAACCCGATTGGTTAGGTAGGAGTGATACCTCTACAGAGCAATATCTCCAATTCAAACTTAAAACAAACATTGATTTAACTTTATTTAATTTTTAATTAATATTCTCTAAATTACAACAACAATAACAAACAACTTCCCTTTGCTTAGTTTCGAAATTTATTCCAAAATGCCCGCAAAAGACAGCTCAATTGGGCTTCCTGGCATTACAATCACGCTAAGCAGACAAAACAATGGCGGCCATTGAGAAGGAAGAGAAATGAATTGAGAGAGGGAACTATATTTTTTAGAGTTTTATCATTTACTGATCCTGGCTTATTTTATTCTCCTGAAATGCCTCAGGGAACTCCTCTACCATGTTTCTCTCCTCGGAATTCAATTCTTGGGCTTATAAACGCGTGAGCTTTCCATTTTCTTTTCGAATATGGCGACTGCTCTCCATTCATCTTATCACCAAACCATGGCCTATTCTATTATTACCGACCTGGTTTTTAGCGATGCTGTCCTATTGTTCTCTGTGGGACCGTCGCCTTCGAGGTATTAGGCCTCCGCATCGGGCCTGAAATCGCGTGCCGAGGCATTGTCAATTTTTGACCGCTAATTGGTGATCTTGGTTACTTACTACCTGATCGTCATGCTACTACATGTATATCCAACTTTATCGCCAAAATTTTACCTGTCCTAGAGCGATGGCACATGAATTATCAATTCCATAGTCCACGATGCGAAAGTTTTTGCGGTCCATTCTTCGCTGGTACCCGTATAAGATTCAGATAATCCACCAGTTACAGCTATCGGTTCCGCAAATGCGTTTAGCCTTTGCATCTCGTTTCGTGGCTAAAATGCCTGTCGACGATATGTGGACCTAGAATTTTGTGAACAGATGAGGCGCAATTCACGCTAGACGTCGATGTTAGTGCGCAGAATTGTTGCGTATAGGGGGTTCCTCTATCCCCTATGTGGAGCACGAGCAGCCGTTGCATTTCCAGTATGTGACTGCATGGTGTGGATTAAGCGCGAATTTCATTCTGAGTCCATATTTTTTTTGAGGAGATGACATGGCATTTGGTTTAGTATTGTAAAATGCGTGTGTTTATAGACAGCAGTCTTTATGCAAGATGGTGCAGCACCGCATACGGGTCGCCCAGTAAAGGAACTTCTTTGTATCCATGAACATGATTTGCCGAGACACTTTCCAGATGCGTGGCCTGCCGTTCATGTGACTTCTGGCTGTGGGGAACCCTGAAGGATCGTTTTTTATCATAGAGGCGTACCGACCTTGCTTGAACTGAAAGCCAAATTCATTCGTCATGTTGCAGCCATTTCACGTGAGATATTTCATGCTACTGTTGAAACACGCTGTCCTGCGCTTCCAGTATGTCAATGACGTAAAGGGCGCGCATATTAAACAGTCCCTCTAATACCTTTCCAGTAGTGCATTAATACCGTCTCTCCATAATCTTGCAGCACCACTTTTTCCCCTGGTAGCAACCATATGCACTAATAAATTTTCCGTCGGAATTCTGTTTTCCCCATGTTCTGCATAGCCTATGCACATAGTTTCATCACTATCTGTGTAATAACGCGGTCTGCAGTCCCCGCAGAAGTGGGGAACTTTAATTATAACCACCCGGTTCATGAATGCTGCCTACACAATACAGTACTAATTCGAATAATAATTTTCATGTTAGGATTTTTGGATATAAAACACTGGTTAGTAAAATAACGTTACTATCCCGAGCGCTTTAGTTGGAGGGGGGGGGGAATTCGTGGCGCTCCTAGTGATCAAGTCATGAAAATACCCTGGAAAGCATTCCTAGGCGCTTAAAACAGGTCGGAAATAATAGAATACGTTATAACCAAACGATGCCGGTGCATGCGCATTCATTCCATTCCGCATTTTCTATTGCCGTAGTTGTTGCTCATTCACATCCCGAAAAGCGTTGCCTCTGAGTTTCGAAGAACTCTAAATCGGCTAAATGTTTAATCCTAAAATTTATTATAACACAATAAAACTAACCTTTTGCGAGCGTACGTTAGAAATTTATATTAACGATTCTAAAATTGATAAAAATATAAAGGACCACAAGAAAACTTAAAAAAAAACTAAATTATTAAACTGTGAAAATTATAAAAAAAAAAAATTATTTGGATTGCGATTCCGTGTGATCCTTTATAATTTTATAGTTTTTATAATTAAACCCCACCTCAACATTTCAATTTGGTTATACTTGTTTTAAAGCGAGGCCTTTGACGCGATTCCGGACTAGTTACAATACACCAACGCTGGATGGAATTATTCTAATGGAACGCTCTGGCGGCAGTGTTGTGGAACGCATTTCACGTTCATAAACGCTATACGAGTTTAAAAACAGCGTTTGTTGCAGAATAGGAAGTAATTCTCTCAACACTTAATAGTATTTTGATGCCTAGTATTCCAGCAAGTTCCGCAATTTGTGCGCTGCTCAGCTTAAGGACCATACAGCTTATTGAACGATCATTATGCCATCTACAGAAACCTGGATGATACTCCAATTGCTTACACCTGAAGGAGCTTACAGAAGATTTTAATCTTAAGCCAGCAACATGGGCTGCCGTCTTTTTTTGTGTGGGATGATATTAGGAAGACTTTCTGTACTAATTAATCAAGTACAGTTCCGCGCATTGACTTCTTCCTCTTTAGCACTTCTGTGTATGAAAACCCAGACAGGTCACAGGAAGTCAGCTTTGAACGCGTGGATCGTTCAATGTTTAGGCTGTATGAAGAAGGCCTGCATTGAGAGTAGTGGTCGTGATATCTAATATAAGTTTAAGGTTCTATGCTGTTAAAGCAGGTACCTGTGATAAATAGACATGCAGTGTTCTTTCGTCGTCTGTGATAATCGACGTCCGTTTATAATCAATAAGCAATAGCTAAGTATAGTCATTTTCGATTAAAGTGTTCATCTGTATCCTCTTTACCTCCCAGATAAGTTTTGAGCATGGACTTCTGGGACAACGTGTACATTACTTGGGAAAAAAACTCAAGGCACCCTACAGAAGCAAGGTAGAAGTCACGTGTTGATAACCTGTTAAAATACTTGCCACAGTCCTGCTAAGTAAGTGGAATCGTAACCTAGTGAAATGGCTACTCGAGAAGATACTAATCGTATCCTAGTGAACGATGGGGTGTCATAATTTGATGCCACCAAGTTAAAGAACTCAGTATAATTGTTGAAAAATTGGGCAAGCCCAAGTCAATAGTTAGTGATACAACCCTACTGACAAGGAACACTCACGAAGGTGTAAATCACCGATGTTTACCATTGTTTTTTACTGACCGATAACATCAGTATTAGCCCACAGTTTAATTTGTAGCGGCCCCGTTTCAGTATTTTTTCTGATAAAAACTGATCAAATAGTCCAAAATTTGGCACGCAATTTCAAAATAGGGAAGGTTTATTGTATCCACGGGTGGAGACAGGAATTGCAACATGTCTCTGAGCAACAAAAAAAAAAAAAAAAAAAAAAAAAAAAAATTCGTCGTTTAATAATTGTATCAGATCGTTGCATATCAAATGTCGGATATTGAGTTGGGTTCCGCAGTTCAGCACGGTTTCCAAGTTTAGTAGCAAGTACCCATAACTAAGTGGTACATTCCCAGGGATAAACCTATCAGCGACCACCTGGCTGAAATTTGCATTTCTGCGATGATATTTAATAGCGTTTGAACCCAAACGAAGATAGTCATGACTTGATACGAATTACGTGTGATAACGCATTACGATTCTTCAACTTGAATCGCACTGCATCATCCAACGCCTCTCGAAACATCAATAAGGTATTCGGTGTAGGCACCATAAACGAACGTACTGTCCAACGTTGGTTCCGAAAGTTCCGGGCGGAAGTGACGGACCTGGCAAATGAGCCATGCGGCAGACCGGCCAACGCGTTGAATGACGCTGACCTGAAGCGATCTGTGGAAGAGGACCCGTCAAAAACTGGTCGGGACCTTGCAGGGGATCATGCTGTATCAGCATCGACTGTCAGTAGACACCTCAGAACCATCGGCAAGGTGAAAAAGCAGGACAAATG
The DNA here is from genome assembly GCA_023313115.1 of Rhysida immarginata. Taxonomy (NCBI): domain Eukaryota; kingdom Metazoa; phylum Arthropoda; class Chilopoda; order Scolopendromorpha; family Scolopendridae; genus Rhysida; species Rhysida immarginata. Next base: position 970,661 of record JAHWFO010056890.1, read on the forward strand.
GTTCCAAATGAACAGTTTTGGTGGGACGTCCGTTGTGTAATGCATTACAGCTTCCTGCAACAGGGGGAGACGATCATCGCTGCGACCTACTGTCGTGAACTACAGCGTATGCACACAAAACTGTGTCAGCAACAACCTGCACTTGTGCATCGCAAAGGCGTCCTTCTGTTGCATGAGAACGCGCGTCCGCACGTTGCACGAACGACCGTGCAGGCGCTACAGGCTCTGGGCTACGAGATGCTTCCACAACCCCCCGTACTCTCCGGACCTCTCCCCTACCGACTACCATCTTTTCCAGAGCCTGGACAATTTTCTCCGGAGGAAAACATTCCTAACTCAAGCAGACGTCGAAAACGCATTGAGTCATCCATCCGTGACCATGGATTCTATCGGAGAGGGCTCGAGAAGCTGCCAAAATCGTTAGCAACAATGTTTGGATTGCAATGGGGGTTATTTCGAATAGCACGTGTGAAGGTGTCCTTTCTAGAGGACCATTAAAGATGACTTCTGTAATCCGACATTTGATATGCAACGACCCGATACTACGTTCATTGGATTTATTGATACCAGTATGCTTTATATTCAAAATAAATTACAGGCCCAACGTATCAATTTTTAATGCTGTAATGAAAAACTACTTACATTTATAAAATGTTTGCTTCTGGTTTTCCTCGCACTAACATGGAGGTGTTCAAGTATACAAAAATATCAAAAGTTTATGATTTTTTTTATGTAGAAAAACACTGAAAAAGGGCCGCTACAAAACTGTGGGCTAATATTGGTGTTATCTCTTAGTAAAATAAAAAAAAATGGTGAAAATCGGTGATTTACACCTTCGTGAGGGTTCCTTGCGAGATAGAAACGCAATTAGTTACCTGGAATGGAAGACGTACAAATTCAACAATCGTCAACTATACAGTGCTAATACGCAAAAACGACGGCTGAGTCTCTGAGCAGAGCTTCAAAAATTATCGACTATAACAAAACATTTCTACGAAAACATTCAGAACCGAGGCTCATAATATAGGTTTTCATTGTAAGACTGCACATGTATGGAAGCCGCTTGTGCAACGAGCGGGATCAACTTGCAGCGTCGATTTCAGTTGTGCAACGAGCGGGCACAGTGTTATGAGAAGATCTGGAAAAGTGTGTATATGGAGTGATGAATCACCTAACACTTTTTTACTTCAAATGGACCTGTCTATATCTGTTCGATGCCTGGGAAATGTTTCTTGTCAAAATGCGTAACCCTAACAGTCTAATGTGATAATATGGTCCTACTTTTCATGGTTTGCTGTCCGACTTCTGGATATCGTGCCAAAGAAAAACTCCAGGTAACTGAACAATTTAGACAAATTAATGTTAATAAAAAAGCATTGTACGGTTTTTATGGAACTGACGCATTTTTCTTACGGAAAGACAATGCACCTTGCCATAAGGCTGCCACTGTAACTTCATGGTTTGTAGACAATAACGCTATTGCATTTAACTCTCCTCCAGAGATCGCCAAATCTTATTGAAACACCGTTAGGGTGAATGGAGCTCCGATTGACATCCATGGATGTTTGTTCCACAACAATTCAGTAGGAACTCGTTACATACATCAAGGAGGAATGGTCCAATAATATTTCAATGGCTAACTGCTGTCATCTTATCTTGTAAAATGAAGTTTGCTTCCATGTAGGATTGCTGCAGTCGTCATTTCAGCTAAAGGTACTCCTACATCTTACTACTGCAATTTTAATAATGGCTGGTGGCGATTGCAAACACTACAGTGTGCGGACTTTTTTCCAAATCGAGCGTATACAGAGGGTTGTTAAGGTGCTATGGTACCATTTAGTATAGTTAAATATGGAAGGCGCGTTCATTTCACGTAAGCTATCACGTAGAGTATTATTAAGGCAGGTATTAAAACAGTTAGTATTATGCCACCGAAAATTGAGCTAAAAACATTGAGTTATGCCACCGAAAATTGACAGATATTAGGAAGGCTACGTAACAGCCCTTTTTCGACGTCAAATTCAGCTATTCCGAAATTATGAAAGCATGCAAGAAGCGAGGCTTCGTATTTTCCAAGATAGCCATATCAAGTGTTGCTTTATCTCTTAACTCAATAACACAGGGAAAACCAAAAGCTGTTTCATTCCTGAGGGTAACAAAAGCAGGCCAATAAGAATTCATCCACTAGCCGTACACCTGACGTCGTCCGGAAAGATTGGGCTCTCGTGACCGGAAGTAACTCATCAACAAAACGGTAGAGACACGGTATCTAAATACACGGTAATTACAATTATGAATCGTGATTCACAACTGGAGAAGCGGCACAAAAGCCCCGTTCAAAAGTTGTCGAAATTATCAACTCGCCTGTTCCTGGAACGCATGCAAGAATATACCGGAATCCGCTCCTTTCCATTCGGCGACAAACCCATCAAGTCGCTAGACGCATCGCCTGTGGACTTTAGTGGCTTTGCCCTATTTAAACGAGCTCTGAAACAGACGACCGCGAACAGTGAGGGTCTTTGGAATGTAATTTAAAAGGAGGGGTTACGAATTGATTTTGGTGTTCAGCGTTTCAGCCTCCTGTAGTGGAAACGATGCATGGCTACCGGACTGACCACACTAGATGGTGGCGAAAAAGGGTCTTCCACCTTTTCTAGCCCTCTGTAACTTGTTACCATAGATCCCTAACAACCCTCGTTAATTGTTGGTTGGAATATAAAATTTACAATATTTTTTTCTTGACGTTTTTAAATTTGAAGATAATTTTCTTTGCTCTAGTCCTTAACTGCGTTATAATATTCTTAACAGAAGCATTAGCCTTATCTCTCCATCGATTGATAAGATTAAAACTGGAAAGAGCAACCGTCGACGTCGACATTTTCCTTTGCACATTCAAATGAACAGCAAATAGCAAACACCTCATTCCCTCAACTTGAAAACACACAGGAGCATACAGTCACATCTGCAAAATGTAAGTGATGAAAATATTAATGCAACAGAAAGTTATTTTTTTTAGTAATTCCAAAGTACATTTAAGTTTAGAGTAGTGAATAATCTATTGTCAAGGGCGTGTCTTCCACTTTAAAACAACTAACGAGAATCAAGATGTCGTTCCACTGTCGTTGTTAATTCAATGAATTGTGTGGCATAAAAATCAGTTCATAACGGCCTCGTCATTTAACAATGAATCAAAACAAAATTTAATTTTCGAGTTTTAACTTTATCTAATATTAAATCATATTTTACACACGACTTAAGATTTCACAGTTAATGCTTTTTCAGAAATATTTATCTGCTACTCCTCCCCCCGAGATAAGACTCTGCCGCCATTCTCACCTGCCTCTCTCTGTCTCTGATCCGCCATTTTGATAACATTACCCTATTACTGTACCACAATCTTTTATCTTCAGTGCATCTTAGAATTATGCTCTATTTTTTATTATTAAAAATCAAATAAACGAAAATAGAGTAAATTAGATTGATCTCTAATGAAAAAATGTTCAGCACTTAATCTGAATATTCTGTATTCATTTATTTTATTCAAACAATTTGCTGGGTAAACTGAAATTACTCTATATTGATAATTGCGAGCACCATAATTAGCTAATACAGGGAAGTGTAAAATTATTTCTCCGTAAATAAAACAAAATATCCGGAAACTGTGGACACCAATATACACTACCGGAATAAAAGGAAAACGCAAATCCACAAATATTTTCTTATTGACTCACAAGGGAACATTACAACCTCGGAATTTTAGTTTAATACGAGACTTCGTATAGTTGTAGTGTACCTTTAGGATGTTAATATACTTAAATATTAAGGCGCACTGATCAGCCAATTTTGTAAAAAAGACGGTTTAAATTTCGAGCACCATATATACGGGAAAGTTTTCCTCTCTGACTGTAAGTGATCCGATAGCTCAGACTTACAAATCAAAATATTTGTGTGAAGTAGCGGGTTCGAATCCCAGTTGTAACAATTTTTTCTTCTTTACCCAAATAATTATTCAATATATTTAAAATTTATTTGTGACAACCAACTTTTTTCACAAAATTTTCCTTTTCTCAAAATTATTCTACTTATTTTTATTGTTTTAAGTGTCTACGGAGTAATAAAGTATTTTTTTTGTATAGAATCAACATTTTAAAAGCAATAACTATTTTATTTTTTATTTTATTAAAAAAAATTATTTCGAGGCCACCTGACATATTTATAGTGCACAAGGTAGGCAGAGCGCAGAGAGGCACGAGAGAAGAGGTTTGGAATGTTCTAGATCTTTCTCGTACCACTGGCTCTCGTCAAGTATGAGCGGAGGTTTGCCAAGCCGTTACAAAAAAAAGCCGTTTTTAATTGTGAAACAATAATGGTTTTTTAATCATAAAACAGTTCATAAAAACGTTTTTCTCTGAAAATGGAGAGCGGAGAATTTGCTGGCTCTTCGGGGATTGAAGAGAAAATTGACGAATATATGAACAGCGAAGTTTCGAAATTGCGATTGAAGGATGCAGTAGTATATTTCTAAAAATTGCTCCATGAAAATAATATGATTGGGATAGCAACTCTATGAACTTACATTAGAAATGCTGGATGAAAAAATATTTGTAATGAAGAGGCATTGATTCATGTGAATGAAGATTGTGAACCAGTATCTTGTTAAGAAATTGAAGATCTTTCATCGGACGATTATGAACCAGAAGAGAAAAAGAGCAGAGAAATAGAGTACTTTCCTTTGAACTATAAAATAAAAGTTATTAATATTGCCAAAGCACATCCTATGTGGACCTTGCAAACTTTGAAAAAGAAAGAATGTCGACGTTTGAAAAAGATGGAATATTTATCCTAGTGGGAAAAAGAAGTAAAAAAAAGGCAGAAATACGTTTGATAAATATTCAATTATTGATTCCTGGACTTATGACCGTTTTGTTGAATCTAGAAAAAAAAGTGGGGTTGTCACAAATAAATTTGTAAATATAATATATTGAATAATTATTTGGGTAAAGAAAAAAAAATTGTTACAACTGGGAATCGAACCCGCCACCTCACACGAATAATTTGATTTGTGAGTAGCAACCACGCTGCCGTCTGAGCTATCGGATAACTTACAATCAAAGAGGAAAACTTTCCCATATATATGGTGCTCGAAACTTTAAACAGTCTTTTTTTTTCAAAATTGGCTGATCAGTGCGCCTTAATATTTAAGTATATTAACATCCTAAAGGTACACTACAACTATACGAAGTCTCGCATTAAACTAAAATTCCGAGGTCGTAATGTACATCTGAGTCAATAAAAAAATCTTCGTGGATTTGTGTTTTCCTTTTATTCCGATATTGTATATTATTTCTCCGTTTTAGTTTTAACTTGGTATAAGTGGAAAAAATACTTTTTAACATGCTAAATTAATGATCATACATGATTCTGGTTTTACTGTTCCGTCATATAAAATATTGTGAAAAAAATATAATTAAAGACAGCACATTGCAAGGGTGAACTGTTTTTAAATTATTCGCCAAAACATGTTTTAAAGTGGCCGAACGAGAATGGTGTAATAACTTGTGAATACCATCACGTATTAATGCAGATATTTGCATAGGTAATAATAAGTTACCCCCCCCCTCCACTAGGAGGTTATATAAAACTTGCGGAAGCCCTCAGTACAAGGAAACTGGCACCCTTAAAATATTTAAGTAGGAGATTAAAACAGAGCTACAGGTAGGGTAAAAAGTATCTCCTTACAAACTGAGTTATTATATCGTCCACACATCGACGCCAAAACATAAAGAAAGTAGTGGAATGTGCTGAGAGATAGAGTTTCTTGAAACCAAACTTATTCCGGGAAAACCCTATCCTCCCCCGTGTCTACAATCTTCCAAAGACGCATAGGCAATTTAATAAATTCAGCTCTTTCTACTAAATAACATGCATGCTCCCATGCACCGTATTACTTTACATTTATTAAAAGTGTTTTCCAAACTAAAATTATCACGTGTGGAATGTTTAAGCATCAAAAAGAAAAAAAAAGAAAAAAAGAGTAGCTCACTGTGCTTTTGTGTTTTGGTGAGCAGATCCTTAATTAGTCTTTGCTTGTTGAATAACCTCTCTACGTATTTTCAACTTTGTTACTTATATGTGAAAAATAAATGTCAACCCTATATTGCAGGTACGATGAGTGATAAAGTAATGTCGCGTATTTTTTTTCCTCTAAATTCGTGACCGGGGAAAAATAAACACATGTACAGTCGAGTGCAAAAAGGTTTTTACCTGCTCCGTAGGGGCTGAGCTTAGCGGAGGTTGATCGGTTGCAAAATCAGGCACTTGTACTGAGAGTCATGGCAGATTAGAATGGACATCTCCCTTCTTAATGAAAATAGGGTAGAAGGTATATGCCTGGGATGTGCTCGTCACGGGCTCTTTCCTGACAATAATAAGCGATAGCGGCTGACAACAGTATCGTAAAACCTCTGCCTACTGCCTCGAATGGCAGTGTTCGAATCGATATGGACAGACATTTTTTTTATATTCATTATCGCGTTTTTGACTTCGTTTAAGCTTTAAACGGTGTATGTAAAGAACACCATACACAGATTAAATTTTTTTCATGCAAGTGTGCAATTTGATCTGTTTATTTGAGGGTTTAAAAAACTTTTCATGTTAATTGTCATGGCATGCTTTATTCTGTATTTTAGTTTTTAATAAAATATACACAAATTCATACCACCGTTACTTTTATAAAAATCCTCTTTTGTTCAAATCATTTAATATTCTTTACGATTAAATTATATAATCCTACATATTAAAACGCAAAGCATTTTTTGTAAGAGCAAAATTGGCACTTTTGCGCATCGGCATCTGAAGCCAACAAAGAAAGTTACGACAATCCATCAGAAGCCAGGGATAGTTGTAATCATTGTTTTGAATTAAGTAAACTGAAGATTTGCAGAAAGTTATGACGTTTCCTTGTGACTACTGAAAAACTCTGAAAATAATATGTTAAATGTTATATCTTTAGAAAGAGCTTTAAGAACTGATCGCTTTATCCGCTGACACTTTGTCTCAGTTCAATACTTTCATAGAAATTCAGTTTAAAGCTATTTTCATTTTATGTATTAACTCATTTCTTATTATTTGTTCATAATGAGATATTTAAGCTCCGACAATTTTTTATTTTATTATTTTTTAATTAAATAGATGGGCATTAATAATAAGATGGGTTGTTCTCCGTCAAATTTTGACGGGATCCATCTAGTTATATAATAAATTTTAAAAAATTTTCGGATGGTTTTGGCATAATTGTCGTTGATTATTTTATTTACACAAACTATACAAAAAATGAGACTTGTAACCTTTAGAAGCAGTCAAAAGAAAATAGCTTCCATAAATCACTTCCGCATCACACCATAACGAGCGCTGCATCAGCTTATCTCTTGATGACGCATATAATTATATCGATACTGTGGACCATTTATGTTGCACTATTAACCAAATAGATTAGTTGATTATTAATAAAACAAAAATTCTCATCAGAACAGCCAAATTAATCTTTTTGTCAACATAGTTGAGCACGTGACGTAAAACTTGCCTTCCCCCGATGCTAAGCAAAAACTTAATGGAATCGTTCTATAGTAAGCGTGCTCGACTAGATACCTGGAAAAAGTAACCTCATTGAATTGAACTATTGTAAGGAAGCCAAACAAATTTGACTTAGGTCAAAACCTTTATGCACTCGACTGTACATTTGCTAAAACAATTCAATTTTTATTTTTCCACGTAATCTCCAAGCCAATTGAGGCAACGATCCCAGCGGTGGAGAAGTTTTTCCACGCCCTGTCGATAAAAGTCATCTGGTTGAGTGTGGAACCAGTTGCAAAACTGTCGATTTCACCTCGCCGTCACCACGGAAATTTTGACCGGCCAGTGACTTCTTCGACGGTCCGAAAATATGGTAATCATTGGGAGCGAGGTCCGGGCTATATGGAGAATGAACCAGTGTTTCCCAGTTCCATCGCTGCAACAGATCAGTGACCCGTTTCCCTGTATGGGGACGTGCTTTCTCGTGGTGCAGCACGATGTCCTCCATTGAGCCAGAGCGAAGTTCGTCCAGCAGGTCCTGTCGTCCTTCTTTAAAAGCCTTGCACCTACATTGCACTTTTTCAGCTGCACGATGTCAACTCCGTACATCGACACAATTTCATTATGGATATCGACTGGTTTCAGTCCTTTTGCACAAAGACGCATAATACTCCGCCACTCAAAAGCACTGGACGATGAAATGAGAGCGCCATCTTGTTTGGACCGTGACGTCGCTAGTGTTTGGCGGATTCACACGACTCTAACAGGAAACTTAATGAAATAAACTAGCTTTTATATATCGCAATTTTCTCATATCTGCCGTCATTTTCGAGAAAAAAAATACGCGACATTACTTTTTGATAATCCCTCGTAGAAATGTTTTTTTTGACTAGTGATCTATTCCTCAAATTATGGTGCGTTTTATGTGACTGTGAGTAAGTATGTTCATTTAAAAATTGGTGCCTATCTCTTAAGGCTTATTTAAAAATTTTAATCAGTATCACCAACAGATAGTCCACCCATGATTTCCTGTTCGTTGACATATTAGCAGAGTATTAAATTCTGCGATACTTATCAAGTAATTATAGGTTTTTCGAAAACCTTATAATGTTTATAATACCATTATTCTCGGAACTGTTTCTATAATTAGCGAAGTTAGAAACGTTTATTTCAAGCGAACCATGTGCAATTGACGAGAATTGTAAACCTTAAATTTTGTGCGTATGCATATTGTAATGAAAAAGAAGAAACAGTAAGAAAATCTTAACTGTGCTTTAAGGTTTAACTGTTTTTATTAGAAATAACCGACCTATAAAGGACCTTCAAGTTTTTCAAAAATTGTTTGCAATTTACAGGGTGAATACAAAAGAACTACACACACCACATACGGATTCTTAAAGAAAAACTCTTGAAGTTTATTGTGACACAGTCAAAGATGTTCAATATGCCCCCCTGTCTATGCGGTAGTCGAATTCGTCCCAAACCCGCATTAACATGTCTCCATCAATCCCACGTATCGCTACCGTAATGCGTTCTTTCAGCTCGTCTACGTCACGGGAAAGGGGTAGGGTGAAGACCTTGTCCTTTACACACCCCCATAAAAAGAAATCGCAGCAGTGGATTGGTCGAGCAAACAATAACCCGGAGCCCCAACCTCACACCTTGTGATTTCTTTTTATGGGGTTGTGTAAAGGACAAGGTCTTCACCCTACCCCTTCCCCGTGACCTAGACTAGCTGAAAGAATGCATTACGGTAGCGATACGTGGGATTGATGGAGACATGTTAATGCGGGTTTGGGACTAATTCGACTACAGGGGGGCATATTGAACATCTTTAGCAATGTCACAATAAACTTCAAAAGTTTTTCTTTAAGAATCCGTATGTGGTGTGTCTATATTCTGAATAGCTTTGATGTAATAAATTTTTAAAAGTGTCAAATTCTTTTGTAATCAGTCTGTATATATGACACGAATATAATATGAAATAAAATATATCCTGTTCCTATGGGTTGAATCTATCAATTCAAAGGATTTTTTAATTATACACTCAGTAGGGCAGTAATTTTTGTGGGAAATATTCATCACATCCGTCCTGGGAATTTACTTATAAACCCTTTTCTAAATTTTAACAGATTAACACACTACAAATGGATCCGAACCAAAGGGTGCCAAACCTTAAACAGTATGAAGAACACGTACCAGAATATCTGCAACCATCTCAGACATCCTCTGAACAACCCCAATCTCTAGTCTTTTCAGACCCATATCGAGAACAGCCGCAAGTAAATCTGCAAGGTTTTCCTCATACCTGTTATGAACAACCCCAGTATCAAAACATTTCTGGCCATATAGAGCAGTTGCAAGTAAATATGCAACCTCATACTCGGATATCTTGTGAACAAGACCAATCTCAAATCTCTTATTACCAGCAAGTACCAATGCTAGAAAATACGCAACCTAATTCTCAGACATTCTCTCAACAACCCCAATCTCAACACATTTCCAGCCAACACGAACATTTTCCAGTAAATCTACAACGTCCGACTCAGACATTATACAATCGATTTCCAAATGAAGTTTCTTCCAGCCATCAGGGTTATTCGATGGTTCAAGCAAACAATAGACAACATCGAATTAGTGCATCTCATCAATATGTTCGTCATCATTTACAAAATATGCATCCATCTTACAATCTCCTTGCTTCAAATCAAATTTTGTCATCTAACCGAAGTGTTGGTGGCGAACTACATTATAACCGGAATATTCCAAGTGAACACAATAGTTCACATTATTGTAATCAACAAGGTCAGCAACTACGACAAAATCGTGCTGAACCAGAGTCACGATCCATGGAAATTGATCCTCCCGTTATACATGACCGGGAGAATCAGTCAGAAATTTTTCTAAATCCACAAGACAGTGTATCTGGGATAGATCTCCAAGAGCTACAAGAAGAAAATGAGCCATTAAATTTAACTTCTTACCAACATAACAATGAAGTTTTTCCCCAGCCTACAGGTTCAGTAATTCAGCCTGAAATAACACAACAAGCACAGGTAATCTTTCCCTCTGTTATAAATATTCCAGTTCAAGAAGCGGCGGCAAGAGTTTCCGTCATCATGGGTCCCCAGTCAAAACGAATCCGCCGAGAATCTGATGTGTCAACATCCTCCGTCTCCATCCCACCCGTAGTTTTACCTCAATCTCCGATTTCTCCAGATCCAAATCCAACGACATCACCCAACAGACAACTTGATTCTTCAGGTAGCTATTCTTACTTCCATTGTCCTTTTTTTTAAAAAAAAAATAAACTTACATTGTAATTAATGATATTAATGGGAGAAAAAAGGAAGAATAAATAATGTGACCTGGGCTATCGCGGACACAGGATAGCAAGGCTGCCCTCCAAGTGTCCTAAAGACTACAAAGTAGTCAAAGTGAAAACCCAATGATAAAGCAGGTGAAAGTGGATACGAGCAATATACTCGTTTTCGTGGTTCGAATCCAGATCGCAGAATTTTTTTCTTCCATTTCTTTCCATTAATTTTATTACCTTATGCTTGGAAGATTAACTCCAGCTTTAATTTATTTTTTTCTTTTCGTAAATTATAAGTTTTAGAAATGTATCCTAACGTATCGTTAACTTTTAGTTTTTTTCAATTTTGTTTCGCTTATAAATAGAAATCGAAATTTTCTGTTAATCTACAGTGTGGAAATAATTAATAGGAGGCGTTTTAGACTCCATATCCAAAAAACTATTGGTGACTGATATCTTAAATAGAAAAGTTTACTTCAAAAATTCCCGCTAAGGTGACATTTGGCACTAATGTCGCTTTAATTTACATATTGGACAGGCAACGATAACTGTCGAGTATATAAAAGGTCACACGTCTTGTTTCACCAATTTGGATTTGCGACAACTCAGCGTGCTTACATTGCCGAGACGCGCATTATTCGTAAAGCTATATACCCAACGACGCGGACGCTGCTCTTAAGAAAAATCGACGGTTGAACATGATTCTGCGTTTCGAGGAAACAGGAACATTCCATGTGAAACCGGAAAGGGCCGCAAACCTTTCGAAACTGAAAAGAAGGTTGCAATCGTCGTAACGGAGCAACAAATGCATAATTCATATGGCTCTTGTGCTCGTGTGTTATCAAGCCAATTGGCTCTACAGTGCGGAACAAAATGTGGCGAACACAGCAGTTTTACCCCTACAAGATTGCAAATTGTTTTCTGGTGATGGTCGACGTTTAATAGCCCTAGCAAATTCTATGGACCAATGAGTCCCACTTTCATTTGAATGAAATGATTAATACGCATGAATTGTCATATTCTGTCTGGAGGATCCCACGCGTTCATCAAAATTTGTTCTTGCATTAGCCAAAAGAAACAGCATGGTGTAGTTTCACATCGTTTTTCATCATAAGTTGTAATTTTTATTTTAAGGAAACACAGCATTAGGTCAAAGACGTATTCTGTTAATGCCTCTAGGTTATCAGAACTTAGGAGCAGAGAAGTTGTTTCCATACCACAATCTTTATAGACTATGTTAAGATTATTGGGTCACTTGTATCATTTTCGTATCATGGTCATCACAATCATCAGACTGGGCACCTTGTGATTTCTGGTTATGGGAATACTTTCAGAGGCCTGTTTATCACGGCGATGTTCCCAACTTGGCTGTTTTAAAAGAACGAATTACTCTACAAGTCGACAACTGCATCGATGTAAGTTAAGTTCTGTCGTCGAGAACGTTGTTCATCGTTGTACGTAGGGCACTTATTGTAAAATTCTCGACAATCGACCAGTGAAGTGTACATTTGTTAGGATGGGACGAAAGCAGCGCTTTCACAAAGCTCATCCAACCAGAATAAACTCCAAATGAAATACACTGAGGTAGTCAAGAAGCCTAACCAACCCAAGCGGTCTTCCATATTATACAAAAAAAAATAAGATTGACGATTGTCAGAAACAAAAACAAACGAAATAAAAAAAATACAAGGAGAAATAAGATTATCACATCTTCCAGTAGTCTGGGAAAGAGACGTTGCTAATATCTTCAAAATTGATGTCGAGAACGTGCCTCGGTTTACGATACTTCGTATGCCAGTTCATATTCATTGAGTTCTTCAGTATCCCTTTCACAAGCTTATTGTCGTGAGTCTTCATCTTCTGTATCATAATCAAAAGGAGATCCTGTATAAACTTTCCGATATGGGCCATGTTTAAATCCAAGTGGATGGATTGGTTTTTCACCGTCCTTCTGTCCAGCTGGGCAATGGTCCTCAGGGTAACATTCTGGAATGACTGTAGTTCACTCCATCTGCTTTTACAGATAGTCGCCCACGCAGGCATGCCATAGAGGAGTATGGTCCGGATAATCGATTTGTACAGAAGTAGCTTGTTGTCAATGCTGAGGGCGCTGTTGCGACCCATAAGAGCTATGATACTGTACTTAGCCCTCTTCGCTTTATTCAGAGCATAGGACATATGCTGATTCCATGAGAGTCTTGAGTCAATGATAACTCCCAGATACTTGTAGTTGTCCACCCTGTCCAGTTTCTTATTGAACAGAACAAGAGAATCTGGGGGATGCTTGAGCTTCCTATTGAGGTACAAAGCCTTGCACTTTCCGACGTTAAGGTTCAACCTCCAGCAGTTAAACCAGTCTTCGAACTGCTTCAAGGCGCACTGCAGTCGAGTGATAACGTGAGCCGGCTGGTGTGCCCATGTCATAATGGCAGTGTCATCCGTATAAAAATACAGATTACAATTATCGGGTTTCGGGAAATCATGTACAAAGTAATTAAATAGCACAGGCCCGAGGACAGAACCCTGAGGGACACCGGCCTTTACAACACGGGGTGTGGAAAGATCTTCTCCAACTTTGGCTTGATAGGATCTACCGTCAAGAAAGGATTTCACCATCAAAATCAAATCGGCAGGGAACCCGTCTCTGATCATTTTGTAGACAAGGCCCTCATGCCACACTTGGTCAAAAGCTTTACTGACATCGAGAAATACCACCCCACAGTACCTGGATAGGTTCAGGGGGGTGTTCAGGTAATTGTAAAATTCTACGTAATTTTGGTTTAATATACGCATTGAATACCTGCATTAACCAAAGAATGCAATGTTCTTTGGGTGTAACATTTCTTACGTCAGAGACAGTGACGTTATAGCCTATAGATAGATTAACCATCTACACCATCTTACGGCATCACACACGAAATTGAAAATAAATCTTAACTACGCTTTGTTTCCTATCTTGTGTTTAATTTGATAACCTATGCATTGTTCAAATTAAAGTGACATTAAAGTCAAACGCCACCAAACGGTAATTTTTCAAGTAATTTTCATTTATTTAAGAAGCCGAAACCTTATAGCCAGGACTTTCGTTGTATTTTGACCAATAGTGTTTTGGACAGAACTCTAAATAACTAACCTGCATATTCAAATAATCTTGAGGATCTAATAGAAGGTAGGAGGCCAACAAAGTGTCGAGGATTTAATTTCCACTTTGTTTTATCTATGTCGAGGATTTAATTTTACAAATTTAAAATATTTTATAACTTTAAACTTTAACTAAAAAAAATCACCGCTTTCCTGAGCCTCCGTGTGCAACGTTTTTAGACGTTTAAGGTGTTTCCATAAACTTCACCCGGTCACGAACAGATCACGGGGGCGCACGGTTGTTCGCGCTAATCGACACTTTCGCAGACAAGCAGTTCGTATTGTTAGAACGTATGAAACACATTTAACCCTACTTTTATTCATGTTTTGCTTTTTGTTTACTTTCTTCAGGACCGTTTGCTTCTTCTTCATGTTACCTGATATGCTCTTCCGCTTCTTTCCTTTCCAAAATATACTTATCGAAGATTGGGCAAAGAAACACTTGAAACTCTTTCTTCTCTTCCGCCATTTTGAATCCAGTCGTCCGGCAGCAGATCGGCCGTGGGGTACGCCACATTGTGGGCGTCACACTGTGTGGGACCGTTCACTTTATGGACACAATGAACGGGCGCGGTTTTAGACAAGATTTTCGCTCTGGCTCTGCGACTGGGCCGACTTTATGGAAACACCCTTAAGATAAATTTTGAATAGGCATACAGGGTGTCCCGTAATAAGTGAACGAAAATTTGGTAACTGGTAGTATGGGTGATTCATTCAAAGTTGGGTCCAGATTTGAACGCTAACTGAGATATGAACAGAAATAAAAATGCCGCCACCAAGATCAACAAGTTAATAACTCGGGTTCTATAACATATAGCTAGGATGATGAAATTTGAAATAAATTATACCGTGTATACCGTTAAAATTTGATCGAATTCCAACAAGTAGTTTACGAGTTATGCATTCAACATTATAACACATGTTCATATGAGCTTTTTTTGCTTAGAATCTCCCATTCATACTTACTTACTGACTTACTTACCAAACCCGCTTATCCGTTAGGGTCGCGGGGGCAGCAGCCCTATGAAGGAACTCCAGCGATCTTCCGCTATCAGGCATGTCCTCCCTGGTAATACCCAAGCGACTGGAACCTAGATTCTCCATGCAGTCTATCCACCTGGCTCTAGGCCGATCCCTTGGTCTCTTACCAACCGGTTTGGAAAAAAACTGCCTAGGAAGACCAGTTTGCGGCATCCGTATCATGTGGCCATACCAGCGCAACTGAGATCTCTCAATGCGGAGAAGAAACTGCTCAACACTAAAAGATTCCCTTATTGTGCTACGAGTAACACCTGCCACACTTCTCAGAAATCTCATTTCGGCCGCTTGTACCTCGGTCATTGCCCAAGACTTATGACCATATGTGAGAATTGAGACAGATAGATTTGAAGACGGAGAGCTTGGCTTTGTTACCCTCCTCGCGTTTTGCATGCTGAGGGCTAGTGCGAGAAGACCCAAGGAGGGCAAGGTCGTCAGCAAAGAACAACCTCTCCAAGCAGTCGCCCACACAAACACGCTCATCACCTCGGCTGGCCCTGTCTATCCAGTCCATAAAGGTAATGAACACGAGGGGCGACATTACCAAACACACGGAAAACGATCTTGACTTAATGCCATTTATCCGGACACACATCTCCCATACTATTGTTTACCAAGTTATCCTTCGCTCATTACGGGACACCCTGTATACAGTGCTAACCTATCACCTACGAGAAAAACCTATATTTATTTCGAAATAGCGCTATCTATTATTAAAACATAGCTTAAAATTCTTTTGTAATATTTATAGCAGTCTGGGAAATTTCGAAACAGATTATTCCATCAGAGTGCCGATCCCTAGCTAGAGAATTGAGACTCACGGATCAAGAAATCGAGCACATAGAAAAGGACCAAAGGATGGGAGGACATGGCTCCTCAGAGATACCCTATCAGATTCTAAAAGCATGGTACCAAAGAGAAGGTTCTAGAGCAACAATGGATGTCCTTAATAATGCTCTCATCAAAATCAGAACTACAGGTAAATAAAGTGTACATTCTATTTCATTGAGTAAGCTATAAACAGCTTCTCAAACGATTTAATACTCTGATGAAATTTTAGAAGGACAATCTATCTCGATCCACATACCCTTATTTGAGGAATGCAAAGCTAAGCATGCTCCCTGGTTCTAGTTCTCTTTACTTCTTTGTATAATAATAATGTAGAACTTGCATCCCCAAAGGGATGGTGAATTGAGAGATGTTCGGCCTGTTTTTGAGAAACATAATTAAAAATATGTTTATTTACATGCACACGATCACTAGAACAAGTTGATATCTTGATATCTTTAGTTACTAAATTTAATACGTTGCTCCTGAGATCATAGGCTAGATAATTCCATTCGCCAAAACGATTATATAAATACGATTTACCAGGAAAAGTACTTATTACTTTGTGTTTGAAGATCTGCGCAGTCTTTTGCATAACATTAACTTTTGTGACTGGAATCTAAAGGAAAATCCCGAATCGTCAGATTATCAAGTTATATGCAGTCAGATCTGTGTGTCTATTAAGGTCGTCAAAGGATAACTTTTTTTGCTTGCCAGATGTTTTTCCAGATGTACAGTATCTATTCCCTAACTTGGAGGGGGCCTCCATCTGTGTTTAGTATCTTATTCTCCTCTTCCTTGGGCGATCTCAAAGGACTCCAGGAAATTAAGTAATCTGGGCTCTTTGTGCTGTGCAGCACTCTGAAGTCATTTATCTTGAAGGTATGTCTCTGGTCAAGTATATTGCCGCGAACTTCGAAATGGCAAATTTTCCTTTTCTTACACACATGCCATGTTAAGACCCACTCTTGTTTTGAAGTTTCTTTTCGTTTGTTCATAATATACCTCATCACATGTTCCACAGGCCAGTTTGTAAATCCCTGGGCGATCTTCTATGTTGATCTTGTTCTTTGGGCCTCCTATAATTCTCTTTACGGTATTATCACTCTTATGTGTGATAATACCATAAAGAGAATTTTTGGAGGCCCAAAGGACAAGATCAACATAGAAGACCATCCTCCACTGGCCATCCAGAAGTCCGGACTAAAATCCGATGGAGCATGTGTGCGCAATGTTAGTACACCTAGTTTATGTAAACACAAGTCGCAATTTTCCAATGTCAATGAATTAAAATTAGCCATTTATCCTGTATGGGAGAATCTGAAGGGCACGCAGTTAAAATAATTGGTTGAAGGCATGCCTGATCGAGTATTTAAGTTAATTGGAGCAAAGGGTGGCGTCATTAAGTCTTAGCAGCATTAATTCAATGTGGTAGGCTAAGTTTTGACGGGCCGATTTATTATTTCTTGACAGCAAAATTCTGCATTATTCCTAGTTTTTCCATTTATTTGAAAACTATTTGTCACAAATGTGTGATATTTTGTTTATTTTCTGTGTACACCAGAGATCCTTAATCTAAAGAGATGCGACAATCAGTATATGCAAAATGGTTTGCGCAGCTTTCTTCTGCGCAGGTTAGTTGCGAGGGTATTGCCAGATGGCGCTGCAGTCTTGATGATATCTGACGTAATGAAAACGTCTTCAGACAACAACACCTATAACTACAAGCTCTGACACAAAGATTGTGACGTCATTCACCTTAGGCTGGAAGAGGGAGGAGGTATACATAAGGCTCAACAATGGGTTAGAAGTTTCTGAATGAATTATTATTAAGTTATATATTATTAATTTTGAAAAGATATTTATATTATAAATTTACTAATCATAATTTTGGAAAAAAAATGTTAATGATTGAAAAAATAACTTAATTGAATAATTTGTTAAAGAAAGATTTTCATTAAAAATTATCAATCATTTATAATTAAACAGTAATACAAGCAATCTAAATATATAAAAAGCTGTAATACAATCTTTCACCATTTATGTCATCCCAAAGGACTGTTATGTAGCCTTTCCATTACCTGTCAATTTTCGGTGGTAAAGCTCAATGTTTTTAGCTCGCTATTCACATAAAAACTATTTAACACTATTCACTATTTATTATCTAATAATAATAAAACTATTTATTTAATGCCCTGACAATAGCTCATCGCAATCGCCACATTTAAATATTTTAATCGTGACTATGCATCCCTAACAAGCCTCCGTATATCTATCTGTACCTCTGCGATGACACATTTCCCTCCAAAAACATTGGTCCGCAAAATCCCAATCATTAAACAAAATGACACCTATAGAACATATCAGAATATTTACTTTAATCATGGTGTTGTTTTGGGCCACCCTCTATTTACGTATTTATTATTATTCTTCTTATTAGAGACTTTGCGGCAGCGAATTTTCCGTTATAAAATTTCGAATTATGACTATAAGTCATATCGGAAACCTCTAATTCTAAGGAAAAACTCTGAATTAGACTTATGGTTTTGGCATAAGTCAGCCAATCAAAAATTAGTTCTTATACTTGACGCATGCGCACTGCGCGATCAGAATTCTTCCCTTCCCGCCTAGTGCACATGATTGGAGACCGGTCATGCGCACTAGGCGCTAGAGCCTGCTGGCTGTAAGCCAAGCTGTAAGTTATAAAGTGTAACGGACAGCCCGCCACAAAGTAGTTTTCCGTTATAATTTTACGATATATATAACATAACATAACTCATAATTATAACGGAAAAATCGCTACCGAAAACTCGCTATTATTATGGTAATTAAATGTATGTAAGTTGTATTTTCGAATTTTTTTTTTCTTTATTTTCGGAGTATCCGGGAATATGATTATCCTAGGAATTTTATTGTCCAATTTGCCCAATCGGCCTCCGTGGCTCAGTGGTTGCGTGATCGCCTCTGATGCTCGAGTACGCGGATTCGATTCCGGCCGAGGACGACGAGGATTTTTCAGGGGGAAATCCTGAGATCACGCACTTCCTTCGGAAGGGAAGCAAAGCCGTTGATCTAGTCGTTGAAGCAAACAAACCAAACTAACCAACCAATCTGGCCAAATTTTAGGAGTCTCTTGTATTAACTATTAAAATGAATTTCTTTGGGTGGAACCACATTTAATCCAAAATATGCATTAAAAATCATTCTTCTTAAAAATATTTCACACCTCACTTATAATACGTTACAGAGAAGCACTTGGAGCATTTTGAATGAAACACCAGCGGTTTAAGTTCATTTACCAACATAAACTCACCACTAGCAGAGGCACCTGACACCGTCCGGGATAATTAAGCGTCGTAGGTAAACAGAATACCCTTAAGAAGTAAATACTATTGGTTGCAAACCTAAATACTATAACCGAAATACTAAATTTGAAATTGGTTTTCAGTAATTCTACAATTCCCTGCTGTAGACGAAGCTCCCGTTGTTCAGATGTTTCAAACGCTCTGATAGCTTTTTGTCTTCTCTGACCAATGCTCGTTCTTTTCTTTGGTAGGATTTCGATAGATACGAATTAACTTGTAGTATCCTTCAAACGATTATTATAAAGAGCACAATGCGGTGTGCTTGTTCATTTGAAGAGTAGAAGTTGATTTATGCTTTGTTATCGGTTATGTCGCCCGAGACCGATCGGTGTTCACTGGAAGAGGAAGGGGAAGCTGTCGTCGCGTCTGGAAAATTCTACACTGTTCAAGGGTTCCAAAACAAGGGGCAGCCAGATGGCTTTTGGGCTAGGGCGTAAGCTTTCTAGTTCTCGATTCCACTTGGTCGTGGGTTCGAATCCCGCCGTGGGCATGGATGTTTGTGTTTCTCTCAGGCTGCATACAAATATAACATGGGTAAAAGGCGCAAAATGACCTTAGTGGTCAACGCCAAAAATTCTAATAACCAACCAACCAACCAACCAAAACGGGGTGCTCGAGAAATCGTACCAAATATACAGCTTAAGAGAAAAGTCACGGGACACTGTAGTGTTTCCAACCAATAACTAATGTGCACACTACAACATGAGCTTACATTAATCCATATATACACTTTTAATAGTTATAATAACTTCATATCACAGCTGCTGTTCCATTCTATTACTTAGATAAAAAACAGGTCTATTTATTATTTATGCATTGTAGAAAAATTCCTTAACTATACAATTTCATGTGTTATATAATTCCTAAAGACTTCTTTCTTTTAGGGCGAGAGAATTTGCAAGGAGGAAATGCAGCACTCATCGATTACCTGATTAAACGTGAGTTAAATCCAATGATATACATAATCAATTTATATATAGGCTAAAATTTTTAGCTGCAGTCTTACAAATCTATCAAAAGAAATGAAAATACGAAGTGTAAAGTATTGACTAAGACACTAATCTGGTACCCGGTCATTTGGCCGACGGACATTACACCGACGAACATATGACCGAACGTAAATTTAACCGACGGAGAAATGCCTGCATTTCACCGACATTTGGACATTCGACGTAAAGAGATGTTTTTGGCAATATAATTCATTTAATGGGAAAAAATGTTTTCAGAAGGTTACTTCGTATAACAAATCTTATGGGACAAATCTGTTTAATTCTTTCTACTAAGCAAGCATATTGTATGGACCTATAAAATTATTCTTTTTATATGTCTTTTTAAATAAATGTTTGTTTTCATATCGTTAGGTAGATTAAGATGGGAACCGGACAAAATGCAACTCAGGGTCTTGTATTATTTAATAATATCAATTCTTTTCCTGTATGTCTTTTTAAATGAATATTTTACTTCTATAGAATGAGATACTCGTTAGTGATGGGCTATATTTGATACCAGTATCGTGTGTTCTGTTCTGCTTTTTGAGGGGACATAAAAATTTTTAATCGGATAGTATCAAATATGAAAATCAACTGGTAATGGGTTGAGTATTTCTGACAATTTTCACTGTAGAGTTCATTTTCAGAGTTTTCAATGAAATGGACACTCTATTCGAATATCTGACACATTTAGTGCACGGTGTAATTATGTAATTTAAAACATTAATACCACGATACTAATATCAAATATTGCCCATCACTAATGAGTATCTCATTTTATAGAAGTAAAATATTCATTTAAAAAGACAGACAAGAAAAGACTTGACATTAACAAATAATACAAGACCCTGAGTTGCATTTTGTCCAGTTCCTATCTTAACCTACCTAACGATATGAGAACAAACATTTATTTAAAAAGACATAAAAAAAAGAATAATTTTATAGGTCCATACAATATGCTTGCTTAGTAGAAAGAATTAAACAGATTTGTCTCATAAGATTTGTTATACGAAATAACCACCTGAAAACATTTTTTCCCATTAAATGAATTATATTGCCGAAAACATCTCTTTACGTCGAATGTCCAAATGTCGGTGAAATACAGGCATTTCTCCGTCGGTCATATGTCCGTCGGTGAAATGTCCGTTCGATGTAATGTCCGTTTGGTCCAATGTCCGTTCGGCCAAATGTCCGTTTGGTCGAATGTCCGTTCGGTCGAATGTCCGTTCGGTCAAATGTCCGTCGGTCAAGTGTCCGTCGGTCAAGTGTCCGTCGGTCAAGTGTCCGTCGGTCAAATGTCCGTCGGCCAAATGGGGGTCCTTGTAACCCCATGGACTTAATCAGACTACTGTAAAAATCCTATCCTATTGACCACTTTTGTTTGATCCCGCAGAAAGTTACATGAGAAATATTTAGTATAACGACCACCTGTTTAACGCGACCAGCAACCGGAATTTCGATCCCCTATGAATATACACTCACTCACTCACCAAAAGTCATGCCACACCTCTCCAATCAGGTTCGCTGTCCGTAATGAGACAGATCCCGTTGTTTCCTTTCTCGGAATGCAGGTGCACAGGACTCTTTGATATCACACAATCATTGTAAGCAAAACTAACTGCAGAAATGGCACCACGCCGCGAGCTATCCGCATTTGAACGGGGGATGATTGTTGATGCCAGACGGAAGGGTGCCTCAATATCAGATGTAGCCAACACACTGCAATTTTCCCACAAAACCTTTGCAAGGGTCTGTCGAGAGTACACCCACGTCGGACAGCGGAGGGGCCGCCCACGCCTCATTGATGCCAGAGGTGTTCGCTGGATCAACCGGCTTGCAACTGCTGACCGAAGGACGACAGCGGCCCAAATCACCATGTGTTACAACCAGGGACGTCCCACAACTGTGTCCGTGACGACAATTCGGCGAACCTTAGCAGCTGCAGGCTTTGACGGGTGCCACTCTTGACGGCTGCACATCGGCGGCAACGCCTAGACTGGGCCAACCAACATCGACATTGGACCGCTGACGACTGAAGAATGGTTGCCTGGTCCGACGAGTCACGGTTTCAGCTGTATCGGGCCGATGGTCGTGTCCGTGTTTAACGCAGGCCTCACGAAGCCGTGGACCCCGCTTGTCATTTAGTGACCACTCAGACAGTTGGAGGCTCCAATACTGGTCTGGGGTGTTTTCTCGTGGCATGCAATGGGTCCATTGGTGCATCTGACATCCAGTATGGGTGCTACTTCCTACGTCGATCTGCTTGGGGACCACCTGTACCCTTTCACGAACTGTTTTTACCCCGCGGGCGACGGCACCTACCATCAAGAAAATGTGCCTCTACTTATGGCCCTTGTGACACGCCAATGGCTGGAGGAACATGCTACCGATTTGACGACAATGATTTGGCCTCCACGTTTCCCAGATTGCAATCCCATTGAATTTTTGTGGGACGTTATCGAACGATCTGTCAGGTCGTCATCAACACAACACGCAAATGCAGCTTCGTTAGAGAGTGCAGTGGAGGCGGCACTGCTTGCAGTGCCCGTGGATGTTTTCCGGGGACTGGTAGACTCTCTTCCGCCGTTATCTAGGCCAGAGGGGGCCCAATACGTTATTAGGCATGTGTGCCATGACTTTTGGTGAGTGAGTGTAAACATATACATATACTAAATAACCTATTTATAACGACCATTTATGCAACCAATCAAGTCCTACCTAAATGCTAATTACATCACTATTCTGTAATCAATACTCAAAATTCAAGAGGTACAAAAATACAACAACCGGTTATTTTACCCTACTGAATTCGTTTACTATGTCAAACAAGCGCAAGTGCCTGTCTTTGGTGAACAAATATTGCTTCTAAATCACTGGCGATGTTTCCATAACATATAGTGTGATTGGTCACAATAGTTGGAGTGCGTTTGCCATAATCCTGTCTAAAAATAACGGCCGCTCGTTCTATCTGGTCGAGTGGAATAAAAATGGAGGACGAAATTTAAGAAATTTAACTCTTTAGCTCTCTGGATAATGGAACGCTTTTAATCTTAGTCGCTAATGACGAAGTTTCAGTTTTGAATGATCATCAAAACTGTCTAAAAGCACAGACAGACAGAATCACCTCGCTTGGAAACTCTTCATCCATGCAACGGGACCTGTTGGCGACCTGCCGAACTTTATGAAAACATCCTGGATGTGTTCGAAAAATATTTTAAAAATATAATTTTCATTTGGAAGACAAGTAAATGCAAACAAAGTAACTTTTATAAAGAAAGAAACACATCTCTGTTCAATTATGTTGTTGATTTGTAAATATATTAAACTAGCTGCTTTACCCGGCATTGCTCGGGCTCTTTTTTGATGAAATGTTGCAATTTCTGAGAGTTAATATCACAGAAATAGAACACATGAAGAAAGATTAGAATTTTTTAGAAAGAATTCATGTTTTATATTTTGCTGAAGGGCCGGATTTGGAGACGCCATCCATTGGGAACTTTTTAAAAGAAATCTTTTTGAATTTTGAACATGAATTTTTTTCTATTTAAATCTAAAACTTTCTTAGATAGGGGGTGGCCGTGGCCTGGTTGTCTCGTCGGTTGGCTTGCCAATCGATGGAGTTCAGCAACTTCAGGCGCGGCCAGCTGCTGGTTGGGTGACGGCCCGGGCTTGAGGGCCACCGCTGGCGGGACAGCTATTTGGGGCGCGGCTGTTGGGGGACTTTGGTCTGACCCATTTGCCGAATGACCATAGCTGGTGTTCCAGCAGTTGGTGATAGCCTCTGGTTCGTTTATCCCCAGCAGCTTTTCCATCATGAAACCCCCCGTGCTTCGGAGGGCACGTTAAGCCGTCGGTCCCGACTGCTACGAGATGACAGTAGGGATGGCGCAAAACTCCCTCGTAGGAGTAGGTGCGGTAGATTATCGCAAGCGATAATCTACCCTCTGTACCAGATAAGATAGTTGCACGGGGTCAAATTCGAAAAAAATTTTGATTCATCTGAATGTGAATGCACAGCTAAAATGAACACATGAACAAAGTTTAGAATTAATAAACAATAAAGGAATGACATAACCAAGGACCGAAAGACTAAACTAAACAATTCAACCATATTTTTCAACTGGCCTATGTTAACATTGAAAATTTCTAATAGACCATAATGATAACATTAAACCACGTACCTTGGAACCAATTTGAATTACCATTAAATTTACGTTGCATTCATAATTACACATCATTTAAAATTGCTAAAAATAAGGATAGCCTATTTTAATAGCATTGAAAGTTCCAATGAATCATAATGGTTCCACTAAACCAGGTGCCTTTGAACCAATTTTGACTATCATTAATTTTATGGTCTACCATTCTTGACACATCATTCCAAGTTGTTAGATATATAACATGCCAAATCTCAGCATTGAAAGTTCCAATGAAATATTATGGTTCCACTAAACCAGGTACCATTGGTATTATTTCCACAATCAATAATTTGACGTTATAATCATTCATGACACATCATTCCAAGTTGTTTGATATATAACATGCCATATGTTAACATTAAAAGTTCTATTGAACCATAATGGTTCCACTAAACCAGGTGCTCTTAAAACAGTTTCGACTGTCATTATATTTACGTTAAATACATTCATGAGACGTCACTCCAAATGGTTGATATACAGGGTGAATACAAAAGTCTGAACCCCCTTTTATTTTTTGAACCGAAGCAGATATATCAATTTTGATGAATCCAATGAATAGGAAGTTGTGGGTGGCCTATCCCATGGTGCACTTTTCATCATCCCAAATATGCAAATTAGGACACATTCAAAATTTATCTCAAAAACCGTAAGGGATAGAGAAGAAAACCCAATTGCAAACTTGTTCAGCATAAAAAACAAACAAAACAAAAAAAACATCATCCAAATCGGACCAACCAATCACCCACAATCACGTGGTGAACAGCTAGTCACACTGCACAAGGAAAACTGAATGTTGATATTTCCACCATGTAAAGCATGCAAATTAAAAAATTAACATAAGTTACCATACTCACATTCACTTTCATGCGGAAAAGCAAATAAAAGGCATGTTTCAGCACACACAAGACACAACAATTCCAGGATGGCAAGCTACACTGTTCCTAAAGATAGACAAAACTAAAAACGGTGTAAATTGTTTAATACAAAATGCAAGGAAATACAATTATATCAATTTCAAAATCGGAGATATAGATTCATAAAGTAGTGATGAAGAATCAATAGTTGACGATGATGAAGCCTGTTTTTTGTCAACTATCGGAAATGGTCAAAAAACAGTCATGATTGTTGCACGGAGAGAAAATTTTTGTTGTGACAACCTTATCTATGGTCACTGTAACAATATTTTATTGTTAATCCTGTCCCATCAATATTTATTGTTGTGTGGACAAAACTGTTTTTATAGTGTGTTTTGAACAGAGAACAATTTTTTTTATTAATCTCATTAAATAAATATTGTTGTCAGAACGATAGTCTTTTGTTACGACACTAATACATTACTGCTAGAGCAACGATTTTCCCTTGCATGGATAATGGATATTGATGACACATCAATAATTTTCTGCTCCTACAGCAATAGAGCTATGGGCTCTTTTACAGTTTATATTTTCATGATACCCTATTAAAATTAGTCTGTATGTTCTGTTTTTTGAAAACAGGGTATGTTAGTAGTATAAAGTTCATTTCATGAATTAATAGTTGTAACATAAATGAATAATTCTATTTATTTTTTGTGCACACCATTGGTTTCAAACAAAGGCTGTTGGAACCAGAGCTGGTGATAATCCACCCTTCAGATGGCCAATAATCAGGATACACAAGATCTCATGCCTTGAGAAACAAGCAACTCTTAACAACTTTTGAAGTGGCGGGGCAGATGGTATTGCCTCCACAGGTTTTTAAGATCTGAAAAGATCTTCAGGTGGCTTACTGCTACAACCGACGTAAAAAAACACCTCTAACGAGACAACATGAACTTGGCCCACAGCTTTCGCTGGTCAAAGATTAACTTCTGACACCTACTCGCTTTGGCCACCCGAGTAGGCAAGTGATCATGTTCAACCACTGGCTAGTTCGACCACTGGGAACAGGTTATATTATGCCTAGAGAAAAGGAAATTTAATGATCACTTTTTCTTTTAAAACTTTCAGCAAACCTCCTTTCGGGAAGGCACAGCATTCTACTGGCACCCCTCTGAAATTGATTAACGTTAAAAATAACCAGTAAGGAATACAAACTCTTGTTCAACGGAGTCGATTAGAGGAAAAATTTCCTATGAATTCATTAACTCTTTATGAGACTATCCGAATAAACCACGTACTAATCAGCACGTGTTAAGATGTTGACTGCGTAACCCGGAAACTACTTGTTGGAATTCGTTCACATTTTAACGACATACACGGATTTATATACCCTATTAGTCCTCCAATTATCATTATTTTAGGCGTTCTGGAACCTGAGTTATTAACATGTTGATCTTGGTGGCGGCATTTTTATTTCTGTCCATATCTCAGTTATCGTTCAAATTGGGACCCATGTTCATATGAATCACCCATACTACCTCCCCTAAAAGTTTGTAGCAGGAATTTTGAGACACCCTGTATAAACATATACTAAAAAAACTATTTCTAACTACCATTTACACAACCAATTAGGTCCTACCTAACGGTTAATTACATCACTGTTCTATAATCAATACTCAAGAGTCAAGAGATACAAAAATGCAACCACTGGTTACTTTAGCCTACTGATATCGTTTACTATGTCAAACAAACGCAAGGGTAGGTCTTTGGGGAAGAAATATTGCTACTAAATCACTGGCGATATTTCCATAAACATAAAGTCCGATTGATCGCAATCGTTTGAGTGCGTTTGCAAAAATCCTTTCTAAAAATAATGGCCGCTCGCTCTATCTAATCGAGTGGAATCATAATGGAGAACGAAATCCAAGAAATTTAACTCTTTTAGCTGTTAGGATAATGGAACGTTTTTATTCTTAGTCGCTAATGACCAAGTTTCAGTTTCGAATGATCATCATCAAACTGTCTAAAAGCACAAACAGACAGAATCGCCTAGCTTAAAAACTGTTCAACCATGCAACTTGACCAGATGGCGACCTGTCGGACTTTATGAAAACACCCTCCATGTGCTCGAAAAAACATTTTAAACATTTAATTTTCACTTGGAAGACAAGTAAATGCAAACAAAGTAACTTTTCTAAAGAAATAAACACATATCTGTTCAATTATGTTATTGATTTGTAAATGTTGTAAATTAAAGTTGACTAGAACGACCACTTTCGCTTGGTCCCATGGATGTCGATACAGACAGGTAAAATGTAGAGAGGCATTAGAAACAGATGTTCGCATAGGCAATGGAATCATTTCTTGCAAAATTTCGTCACCTGGATTCAAACCAGAGACCCGAGTATCTAGCAATTCTTTCTCCAAGTATGTTAAAAACCACTAATCCTTCAAAGGTAAAGCCAATTGACCCAGCTGCTTATCATTAAACTTGTGAGTAGTCTTTAGAACACTTGGAGATAAATAAGCCTCAATATACAAGTGTCCGCAGTGGCTCACTTACTAAAGGTGAGGAGCAAGTGCTTGAAAAAATGGTACACCGGAGACTATGAAAAATGCATAGCCTTGCCACCTGCGTATTCTAAGTATTTGTCTTCCGAATGAATATGTATATAGGGTGATTCTGAAACCCTGTCACATACTTCGCATGAGTACTCCTCATGGCCAAATAAGAAACGAATGTCTTATCAACATTGTCTGAACTCAACCGTCAACGAGAAAAATGGCGTCTAAATGTGGGTGCCCCTGTGAAATTTCTTCCAAATGACGTCTATGTGCTTCAACACAGGCGTGCAGACGTCGCTGAAACTAACAGCGAACACGTTCTAACACTCCTGTGCGGTACCTAATGGCATCAAATTCGGCGACAATGCGAACCCATAGCTCATTCGCATCCTCGATGGGGTTGCATACACGTTATCCTTAACATTCCTCCACAGATAGAAATCAAGACAATTGAAGTCGGGAGACGAGGAATGCATGCCACTGGCCCCGCACGTCCAATCCATCTTGCGAGAAAGCGGTCATTCAGAAACTGACGTGCAACCATGCTGAAATGTATCGGAGCGCCATCGTGCATAAACCACATGTCCAGTCGCCACTGCAGAGGCGTGTTCTCTAGCACCTGCGGCAGGATGTCGTGCATCAATTGTTCCAAGAACGTCCGATATAACGGTCCGGTCAATCTCGCAGGCAAACGTATGGGGCCGAACAACTCATCCCCGATGATTCCGGCCCATACGTTCATTGAAAACGTGTGTTGATGTCCTCCTTCACCAACGATGTATGGATTGTCGTGGCCCACCTATGAACATTATGGAAGTTAAGCACTCTAAAGGGTGTGAATGTTGCCTCATCTGTAAAGAAAATCTTTGCGACGAACTCTGGATCTTGAGCGCACCTTATCAGGCACCTTTGGGCAAACGCTACAAGGAGGGGAAAATCGGAGAAACGTTGTAAATGATATGGGCATAGGGGATCCTCGTGAAGAACACGCCAGACGGTCTTCTGGCTGACATCTTCCTGTAAAGCGAGTCTTCGTGTACTATGGGACGGATCTTCCTCGACGCATTGCAGAATCCTCCGGTCGTGGTCAGGTGTCCTCACAGTACGGTGCCTACCGCGGTCGTCACTAACTGGTACGAACTTTCCTTGCTCTCGCGGTCATTGGTCAATGCGAGAAAAGGTTCTGCTGCATGGTATTTGTTGTTGAGGGAATGAGTCGTGATACAAACGTCGGGCTTCGTGAGCATTTCCATTCGCACGTCCGCAACACAAACGCCTATCCGCCAGTTCAATAAAGGTGTAATCACCCTCCGTTTTTGGGCTCACGTTTCACAGTACGAAACAACGTGTCTGTACAGTACATGAATGATCGTATATCTGAACATGTGGTACATCCGTGAAGAAAAGTAACATAGCTTCCCTCTAACCCACGCTTGCAGTGAACTCGACAGTCTATGCTTTCTGCACGAAAGCACTGGGGACCAATAACGACAATTTCCGTGACCTGCTCGTCAGCCAACCTCACAGTGGCACCCATATTTGGACGGCATTTTTCTTGTTAACGGTTGAGTTTCAGACCCATGTTGATAGGATATTTGTTTCTTACTTGGCCATGGGGTGTACGCATGCGAAGTTTGTGACAGGGTTTCAGACTCACCCTGTATATAAAGCGACAGATATGAAGGCAGGCACGATTTAAGTGAGTTGAACGCCGTTAAAGGGTTGTAGCTCCTGGAGGGGGAGGTCTTATACTTAGAAAAATTTAGAGAAACTACATTGTATATTTAAATTTTAGTGAGAGAATCAGTGCTCTGAGTTTGGGGTATTATCGTGGCCACCTAAGTCACCAGATCAAAGTGTTATAGGGCACATCTGGTATACAATGCAAAGCATTGTGGAGTATAGCTTCCAAAACGTCGGAATTCAACTGAGTAATAGATTGCTCTGCAAGAAACATGGTCTTTACTGCCTATAGACACTTTTTAAGACCTTCGTTAGAAAATCTTCATAACAAAGTAAATTATTCCCTAATATTAAATAATTCCAACTTCCTTTAACGTCTCCTCATTTCTTTTCCTTCACTTTCAGGTATTCAAGACAGACAAAGGGACTATTTCAAAGACCTCCAGTTGCCGCGTTTTTTATGGATGGAGAAAAAGGATTTGCCTCTGGAGAAGCTTTACGTTGAACTGACTCTGACAAAGAAAGACAAAATCGGAAGACAAATCATGGAGAACATTGCACTGGAGAATGTGTTTCAAATGGAGGAAGAGAAAGAAAATCGTCGCCCACGCATATTCATCGAGGGTCAACCAGGGTTTGGAAAAACTACCCTCCTCATGAAAATACTTTCCGACTGGACAAGTAAGCAAAATTACGTTTGCAGCCTTTTTAATTTGGCGTTTTTCATTCCACTGAGAAGTTTCAAAGATGACCTACATACTCACTGCCTTCAACAATGCCACAAAATTATTACAACAAAGGCAGAAGTTTCTCAAATAATCGGATCCATCGAAGAGAAAGTCCTACTGTTATTAGATGGGTGGGATGAGGCCAGTGACAGTACAAAAGTGACGCTCGTGCCTCTGCTCAAAGGACTCGAGCATAACAATGTGACTGTTGTAGTCACGTCTCGCACTGGGTTCCACGACTGTCCAGAAGAAAAAGATGACATTTTGAGCGTAGCAGGATGCGGTGGATACAAACATTACAAAATATGGGATAAAAGGATTCAGGTGAAAGGAATTTCTCGTGACAAAAGAAATGAATTTCTACAAAACTATTTAGAAATCGATCCTAATGAGTTGGCCAGGACCCTCGATAAGTTGCCTGTTAGATTCGACGATTTCTATTGTTGCCCATTGTTTCTCTTGTTGTTGGGAACTCTCATAAAATACAAGAAATTCGAAGAAAAGGCACTGAAAACAAAGACTGAGCTGTACAAAACTATTTTCAATTTTGTTGTCAATCGAAGTTTAGTGAAAGAGGGGAAATTGGAGAAACACGTGGACATAGATCTCTTTGATGCGCACAACACCGAAAGTTCACCTTACAGACAAATCGTGATTGATTTTGGTCGTTTAAGTTTGCAAAAATTAAAAGCTCAGCTCCTATCGTTTCAAGAAAAGGAAATTGTTGTTAATGGCTTCGATATTTATATTTTGGGATTTCTTACAAAAAACGTTTTGCTTGACGAAGACGAAGAGAAGCCCGCGTTCGAGCCAATCCATAAGAGTATTTTGGAGTTTTTGGCTGCATTTTATCTGACGACGATCCCAGAGACTGAGCTAGCAACCGAAGTGAAAGAATTATTTCAAGCCACAATTACGCCGACGAGGAATCAACTTGTGTATCCGTTTTTGTGTGGACTACTCGACGCAGATGCGGCCAGATTGTTCCGTTCACTTTTGCCCTTCAATGATATCATTCGTCTACTCGATGTCAAAAATGGTTATGTGAACAAATTAGAACCCCTTTTAAACGAATTCGCAAATGCTAATGAGGAGATGTACAAATCTTTAATTCAGTTTCTTCCTAAATTCTTGATACATGATGATGATGATGATGGAATTGAGAAGAACTACCCTTGTGTCAACTACTGCGAGCGATGGATTGGTCCTGTCGTACAGCTTTCCAATAAAATTCAAATCATAAAAGAATTTAGATTCAATGACGAATGCTTAGAGACGATTAGGTTTTTAAACTGTTTGAAATGTTTTCGAATTAAAACAATGATAATATATGATGATGATATTACAAAACTGGCAGAGATAAACACGGAGTTTAAGTGTCAAAATCTATTCTTTTATCATTCTTTGAAAAATCCTCGGTTGTCTTTGGCTAGAATTTTGGAGAGATTATCCCAATTTTGTTTTTGGGATAGATTACACTTGGTGATTGATATTAAAGATAATTATAATGAATTCGTTCAAATTTGCGAAGATCTTACGAATGGAGAATCAAAGAACGTTAATGTTTACCACTTATCGATTGATTTTATAGAGATAGGCAAGTTTCATTCCATTTCTTCTTCGTTTGCAAATCTTCTTAAAGAAAAAAAAGTTACATTTGGTATACAATTACACTTAAAATATAATTCTAAATTTGATGATGTTTTATTGGGAGATATTTTGAATATTATCGTCAGTAGTCATATCTTGTCTTTATCTCTGGATTTCTACTTTGTTTCTTTTTCTGATCATTCCATCGTTTTCCCTTCGGCTATTTTTAAGAGTCAACGAAAATGGAAATATTTGGAACTAAAAAAAGATTTTATAAACCCAAAGTCTGATGAAGATATTGTACGTACACCAATATACAACTTAAATTGCATAGATTTCAGACCTAAGAGTCTGCTTCCATATTTATTTTCAAAGTGCGATGAAATAAAGAAACTAAGCTGCAATGAAATCAAGGAAATCCAAGGAAACATCTTAAACGATTGGAAAGGGTTCTTCACCATAGAAGCACTCGAATTAAAAAAACAATATTTCAATGACGACATTATTCATTTTCTGATTTATCGTTTTCAAAACCTCAGGAAACTCAAGATCAATCAATTAATAATACGAAATGACAAAGTAGTTGATGCATTGATGAAGACGATTTCTTCTCTTCCCCATTTGAACACACTATCCATCCAGTGCAATAATGGTTTCCTCGTTTTGTATAATTTTTTGGAAAGACTTTCCTGTCTACCAGAAGAAGAAAAAAGAAAGATCCCGTTGAAGAAACTCGTTCTTAATCGATGTCGAGTCAACCCATTTCCAATGCACGAAATCATCCAACAATATAAATGGATCACACTTACCAAAGGAGAAAGTAATTATTCGCAATTTAATTTTTAACCTGTTTTTTATTTGATATCATTTATGTCTAAGAACGATTCCCAAGAAAAGTAAGATTACATTGGATTATTTTATTAAGTACACAGCTCATACATTTTCACGAATTTCTGTCTTTATTTTTGGTTCTGTTCTCAACCTGGAATGCACAGCATCAGGCTCAAATTCGATAATTTTACTTTGTTCTAAAGATCTTTCACCCTTTCAGCAGTTTCATGATGCTCCTAAATTGATGCATTCAAATTATTATTGCGGCAATCTCATTTACGAGTTACAATCATAAGAAAATGTTAAAGGGACTTAAAAAAAGTTCAAGTCCTATCTAAGGTAACGACTGAGGATACAGAGAGGGTTGGTAGGGATCTCTATGGTAACACTACTCAGAGAGGGTCAGAAGAAAGCGTTCAAAACTGGTAGCAGCCATGCACCGCTGCTTTTGCCCTGCGCGTCGCAGTTTCCACTCAAGACCCCACCTTTCTTCGATTGCCCGTTTAAATAGGCCAAAGCCAGAAGAAATCAATTGGCGATGCCGTCCAGCGACTTGACGAGTATGTCGTTGAATAGTATGGAGCGGATTTCGATATCTTATTGCATGCGTTCCAGGAGCAGGCGAGTTGACAACTCATGAACCTATGAACCTGGCTATTGTGTCGCTTCTCCATTTGCAAATTACAGTAGATCTTTGTGTTTACCGTGTACACAGAAGTCGTACCTTCTGTGCTATGACCCGTTGAGCCAGTGGGTTACATCACCCGACGAGAGCCCTGACTTTCCACACCACGTTAGGATGCTCTTGGATTGGCAAACTGTCCGCACGGCTCCATGCCCGCACGGCCTGTGTTGAACGAGCAGCATCACATGGGGCATTGTCCTGCTGGAAGAAGCAATCCGATGAGGTGCCATAAAACTCCACCATCGTCCCAGGAAGGAGTATTTCCAAAATCTTTTGGCATCGTGGGACGTTCAGTCTCATCTCTTGGTGATAGGTCCTACGCAGTCTGTATGGTCACACCATGTGCGCACAGCCAGTGTCCTTCACTGTGGGTCTTAGGCATTCTGGATCGTATATTTCGTTTGATTGTTGGAGGGTGAAACCGTTTTCATCACTACACATAACCTTTGCCCAATCAATTATCACAAGATCGTACACGACGAACAGCATTCACCCTTGAGACAAATGGCTTCCTCATTCCAGCTCTCCCACATAAGCCAATCTCATGGAGGCCACGTTGAACTGTGCACACTGATGGGCCACGGGCTGTGGCTGGTGAGTAGGTGTTTTGAGTCCCCTACGCGTGAGTGGTCCCCACCTGACAAGCGGGGACCATGGCTTCGTGTGGCCTGCACCGAACACTGACACGACCATCGGCCCCATACAATTGAAACCGTGATTCGTCGGACCAGGCAACCCTTCGCCAGTCGTCAGCGGTCCAATGTCGATGTTGGTTAGCCCAGGCTTGGCGTTGCCGACTATGTGCAGCTGTCAAGAGTTGCACCCGCAGGGCCTCCTCCCAAAGCCTGCAACTGCCAATGTTGGCCGAATTCTCATCACGGAGATAGTTGTGGGACGTCCCTGGTTGTACGCATAGTTACTTGGCCCGCTGTCGCTCTTCAGTCTCAGCAGTTGCAAGCCGGGTAATCTGGCGAACACCTCTGGCATCTAATAGGCCTGGGCGGCCCGTCCACTGTCCGACATGGGTTGTAACCCCTCGTTGGGTGTACTCTCGATAGACCCTTCCCACGGTTGTGCAGGAAAATTTCAAGATGTTGTCTAATCTGATATTGAGCCACCCATCCTTATGGCACCAACAACCACCCCCTGTTCAAATTCAGACAGTTCTCGGCGTGCTGCCATTTCTGCAGCTAGTTTTGATAACAGTGATTGTGTGATATCAAGAAGTCCTCTGCACCTGCATTCCGAGAATGGACGCAGCGGGATCTGTCTCATTACAGACAGGGAACCTCAATGGATGGTTATCAGGATAGTTTTGGCAGAGCAGTGTATATAAAGAATGTTTGTGGGTTTGTCTGTATCTTCTACAAATCTACACTTTTATTCCTATCTTGATGAAATTTTTGCAGACTTGATCTTTAAAAGCAAAAGGTAGGTCACTGTCTCGCTGAGATTTCGAAAGAAAAAATAATGAAGAATTGCAACACCATCAAGGAATCATCAGAATTAATTGAAATTTAATAGACAAAACGACTTGTATAGTTTTAAATAAATGATTAGAGCTTCAAAGCAAAGATAAACAATATTAAGTGTCCAAAACGAGTATTTGGTGTAGCCACCACGCGCTCCAATAACTGCTGCTATACGACGTGGCAAGGAATTAAACAGATTTGGAGTGGCTGCCTGGGGTTAAGCATTACCTATTGCTTGTTCATCTGTAGAACCTGTAGAACAAGGATCACGACCAACGAAATCCCACACATATTCAATAGGCAACATATCCGGCGAATAAGCAGGCCAAGGAAGAAGCTATATTTCTTCTGCTAAAAAGAAGTCTTGAACATTTCTTGTAACATGTGGGGAGGCATTATCCTGTTGAAAGATGGCTCCAGGAATGCATTAAAGTAAAGGCATGAGTTCGGGCTCCAGCGCGTCACTGATCTACTGATTGCTGTTAAGATTACTCACAATTCGTAGCAGTTGAGATCATCCATGATACGCAATCACACCCTACACCATAACTCCGGGTGTTGGTTCACTCCTTCGATAATGCACTCCAGAAGGTAGCGTTAAAGCGGCATAGCCACATCTAACACGAATGCGGCCATCATGGTACCACCGGTTAAAGCGGGATTCGTCAGAAAAAAACAATTGTTGCCAATCTGCAAGCCAATCTCTATGCTCATGAGTCCATTGCAGCCGCAGGCCTCGACGGTTTTGCGTCAGGTGTATAAATGGGTTCTTGTACGCAGTCCATAGTGCAGCAGGCATCGCCGAATCGACGGAGCAGACAGGGATATACCGGGTTGAGTGGATCAGTTTGCTGTCAACTGTCTAGAGGAAGCTGTACGGTCCGTCAGCGCCAGGCTGATCAGGTGTCTGTCATCGATCTTTGTCCTCATCTATCGGCGTCCAGTCTCGGATTTCCGAGTTGTCCGATTCTCGTTGGTCCACTGTTTACAAATTCGCATCACTGTACTGCTGTTACGCTGTCGTGTGCATAGGTGACAACTGCACCAATAATTTGGACTATAAAACAAGTCCGAAAGACACACTCGCAGGACCAGCTGCATAGCTCACTCGACATGTGTGTATCAGGTCGTTGCATATCAAATATCAGATTTCAAGATCGGTTCCGCGCTTCAGCACGGTTTCCACGTTTAGTAGCAAGTACCCATAACAAAGTGGTACATTCCCAGAGATAAACCTATCAGCGACTAGCTGCCCGAAATTTGCATGTCTGCGATGATATTTAATAGAGTTTGAACCCAAGGGAAGACAGTCATGACTTCATACGAATTACGTGTGATAATGCATTACGTGTTGACTGCATCTTCCAACGCCTCTCCAAACATCAATAAGGTATTCGGTGTAGGCACCATAAACGAACGTACTCTCCAACGTTGCTTCCGAAAACCGGGCGGGAGTGACGGACCTGGCAAATGAGCCACGCGGCAGACCGCCCAACGTGTTGAATGACGCCGATCTGAAGCGATCTGTCACAAACTGTTCGGGACCTTGCAGGGGATCATACTGTATGAGCGTCGACTGTCAGTAGACACCTTAGGAATAACGGTAAGGTCAAAAAGCAGGACAAATGGGTCCCACATGAACTTAGGGAAAACCAAAAAGATCGTCGGTTGGAGGTGCGTACGGAATTGCTTTTGCGCCATGAAGAAGCGGGGATTCTTGATCGAATTGCCACCTGCGACGAGTAGTTGCTTCTATACGACAATCGGAAACGGCCAGCACAATGGCTAGATGCTGAACCCCGACGACAGTTCCTTATACTCCCGTTGCACCCCAGGAAGCTCATGATTACTGTTTGGTGGAACATCCGTCGTGTAGTACATTACAGTTTCCTGCAGCAGGAGGAGACGATCACTGCTGCGACCTACTGTCGTGAACTGCATCGTATGTACACAAAATTGTTTCAGCAACAACTTGCACTTGTACATAGCAAAGGCGACCTGCTTCATGACAACGCGCATCCGCAGGCCTATAGGCTCTGAGCTACGAGGTGCTTCCACCCCCCCCCCCCGTACTCTCCGGACGTCTCTCTGCTACCGCTTACCATCTTTTCCAGAGCCTGGACAATTTTCTCCGGAGGAAAACATTCCTAACCCAAGCAAACGTGGACAACGCATTCGGAGAGTTTATTGAGTCTCGTGACCATGGATTCTCTCGGAGAGAGTTCGGGAAGCTGCCAAATCGTTGGCAACAATGGGGGTTATATCGAATAGTACTTGTGAAGGTGTCCTTTCTAGAGAGCCATTAAAGATGACCTCTGCAATCTATATTTGATATGAAATGATCTGATATTATGTTACCTGAACGCGTGCTGAGTTATCTTCAACAATCCAACGCAGCAGCCGCTCTTCATGAGTTTAGAACCCTTCACGACCTGCGTAAAAGGTACCTAGAAATTCATGATTGAGAAGTTTAAAGAACCAGTTTTGACCCGGTATGGATGGATTCAACTACTTTTAGGGAATTCTTTAGAGCTTAGTTCCGAGAAGTCATTGCACATACTGCGTTTGCGCAGCAGCATAATATTAAAAAAAGTGTTGTCTGCAGAGAATGGCTTCTTTTCAAATGAGAATGCGGAGTGACACTTTTCCTAAGTGAATGATCATGTCAGCTGCAAGTAGACATATAAGACTCAACGACCCTCAGCAACAAACCTACTTCAACATACAGATTACCGATTGCTTTCAATAGGACTTTGACTGCCAAATTACGACCCATTTTTAAAGAAGCGAACTTGATTGTTGCCTATAAAAATCCAAACGTATTGAGGAACCTCTTGGGAAACCCAAAGGACAAAACTCCTCCTTTACTCCAACCAGGGATATACGAAATAGCATGTGGGAAATGTTCCAAGGTCTACCAAGGGGCAACCTGCAGGAATATCCTCAAAAGATTTAAGGAACACACAGCCCATGCCAGATACGGACGCCCAGAAAAATCAGCTGTGGCTAAGCACATACAACTCAAAGTCAAAAAAATAGAATATTAACATTCTGATTTCTAGAGATCACAGAGCAATGTTTTGTTTAAAAGAAAAGAGAGACATTTGACGTTTTTTTTAATAACTGGCAAACTAGTCACCTTTATTCTAGCGAAAAAAGCATTAGAATAACATCAAAAGATTACAATGTGCAATTTGTTTTCAGACGACAAAAAAATAGAATAGTCAAACACTTATGACAAAAAAATAGAATATTCAAACACTTGTTTCATAAAATGTCTTGTTGACAAGATAAACACTAAATGACAATAAATTTGTGTCAATACTTAGTAGGTCCTCCGTTTGCCTCAATAACTGTTTGTATTCTTTTGGGCATTGACAATGCCAATTGCTTACACTCCTCTACACTCATTTCATTCCAAACGTTAGCAATGTTTTGTTGTAGATCTTTTTTATTTTGGGCAGGATATTCACATAATCTTTTCTTAGCGATATTCCACACATTTTCGATGGGGTTTAAGTCAGGGGAGTTGGCAGGCCACGAAAGAAGATGTAAAGAATGAGTTTGAAGCCATTGTGTGGTTGTTTTAGCAGCGTGGGCACGAGCCAAATCATGTTGAAAAATGATGTTTTCATCTCCAAACTGATCTTCTATGGATGGAATGAGAAAGTATTCCAGGACATCTTGATATGCCTTAGCATTGACAGTTCCCTTTAAGAAGGCGAGCCTTCCAACGCCTCTGGCAGACATGCATCCCCAAACCACCACACTCTCTGGGAATTTAACAACCCTTTTTAATTTTGTCTCTTGAAATTCGTTCACCTTTTTTTCGCCACACACGGCACCCTTGATCTCCATAAGCCACGGAAAAATTTGGATTCGTCACTGAACACTACATTACACCATTCTTCTTCCGTCCAGTTGACATGTTCTTTACACCAAGCTAATCGTTTGGCTCGTTGTTTTCGTGTGAGAAGAGGTTTTCGTTTGGGAACACGACATTTAAATCCCAAATCACGAATTCTTCTAAGTGTTGTTCGTTGGGACACTTTCACAGTTGACTTCCATTCCTGATGGTACTTTCTGGAAGGCCAAAACGGATGCTTTTCCACTATGCGACCTAATTTGTTATGGTCCCTGGCTGATGTTTTGAGATTCCTTCCGCATTTGTATCTCTTGGTGTGCGTGCCCAAGCCTTTCTTGTGCTTCAAGATAACTTTAGAAACAGTTGACTGTGAACATTTAACAATGTCCGCAATTTCACTTTGGTTTTTCCCATCAGCAGATAACTGAACAATAATACGTTTTGTAGACGGTGAAAGATCTCGTTTTCTTCCCATATTGATGCAATAGACAATATTACTCTACAATTGCACGAAGTATAATCCTTTTTATACCTTTTCTTAGCTTTAAAATTTGAATAAATGTAATATTTGATGTTATTTTGAATAGTGTTTGGAATATTCTATTTTTTTGTCACAGGTGGTTGACTATTCTATTTTTATGTCGTCACAAAGAAAATTTGCATAATTTAGGTTTTTAATGTTATTTAAATTTTTTTTTGTTAGATTAAAGATGGCTACTTAACCATTCATAGAAAAAAATGCAAATGTCTATCTCTTTTGTTTTAAACAAAAAAGTGATAAGTTTTAATGACCTAGACGTTAAAATATTGATATTCTATTTTTTTGACTTTGAGTTGTACTGGATACAGGACACGATATTTTACTGAAGGACTGCAGACTAGTTAGACACGTGAGAAACAGGAACGCACTCGATGCTTTTGAAAAACTGGAAATCGCCAGGAAGAACCCAGACTCACTACTGAATGGAGACACTGGCCCCATAGGGGGCCTAAATCATTGAAGCTGCCTAATTGTTGATTTTTGTTTTTGTATAATGTGTGAGGTTTTGTCCATTTCTTCGATTTTTTGTT
The DNA here is from genome assembly GCA_023313115.1 of Rhysida immarginata. Classification (NCBI taxonomy): domain Eukaryota; kingdom Metazoa; phylum Arthropoda; class Chilopoda; order Scolopendromorpha; family Scolopendridae; genus Rhysida; species Rhysida immarginata. The sequence continues at coordinate 1,010,459 of JAHWFO010056890.1, forward strand.
TTGTATAGATTTTATTATCGCTTTTTGTATCTTGATTTATTATTTGGCGGCCTGAGTATTTCTCCTAGGTCCGCGCTTTTGTAAGAAGAGGTTCCCTCGTTCTTCATTGGCTGTCCTATTTGCGAGGTAGCAGTGATAGGAGGATCGGTAACCTGTTCCCTATAAATATATGTTTTGCGATTTGTATCGATTATTCCTTTGACATTCAATAATGAACCCAAAGGGTTCGAAATACATATATGTCCAGTAAAAATATTTTGTGGATAAGAGGTGTTTCTTCTGTTATTAAAGAGGAGAATGTCAAGATAGATAGAAAGGCAACAAACGCATAAACATTGGCTGACAAAAAAGGTGAAGTACTCAGAATGATACGATGAAAGTGAATGATACGATGAAATACCACGTGACTTTATTGTACTGATTACAATATGGGATAAAACGTACAACGCCCTTGGCAGTACAGGTGGAATGTTCGAGCAGGTCAATAGGGTGTGGCTCTCCTCTGGCCCCAATGCATGACCTTATGCGATTCGGAATTGTATCAAACAGCCTTTGGATCATCTCTTGAGGTAAGTTAGTCCACAGTTGTTGCATCTGCCCCTCCAGATCCCGCAGGTTGATACTGGGATGGAGTCGCCTTCCAATGTCATCCCACAAGTGTTCACTGATGGAGAGGTCCGGGGATCTTGCTGGCCACGAGAGGACCTCAACATGCAGTAGACGGTTCATAGACATACGCGCTGTGTGTGGGCGTGCGTTATCTTGTCGGTACAATGTCCCAGGGTGCTGTGCCAGAAGCGGTAGGACGTGCGGACGCCAAATGTCTGTGACGTAACGCTGTGCCGTCAAAGTGTGCCGAAGCAGTATTACAGATGACTTGAACGCATATCCGATGGCTCCCCACACCATGATGCCACGTGTTACCCTATGTGCCTCTCCACAATATGGGAGGGTTGTGCCGTCTGTTCTCTACGCCATTATACGCGAAAACTATGGTCATCGGAGGTCATGGAGAAGTCGGACTCATCACTAAACATGATGCGACACCATTCGTCCTTTGTCCATACCGATCGGGCAAAACACACTCTAAATGCAGGCATTGGTGTTGTTGTGTTAATGTCAACCGCCGTATGGGCGGTTGGACCCCCAATCCGGCGGATGCGAATCGTCGAGACACCGTGCGGGTACACACGGGGTGTTGCAGAGCCTCCAGTATATGTTCGCGGATAGCGGGGTGCTGATGCCATTAGATTTCTTAATGCTTGGACCACCATACGACGATCCTCCCTTGGGGTGGTGTTTGTTGGTCGACCCTAACCTGCACGACGTGCATGGGTGCCCGCAAGTACCCATTGATTCTGACATGGGGATCACTGTGACATCTGAAAAGCCCACTTCCTGGCAATTGCACGGTACGACCAAGCAGCCTCATGCAGTCCCACAATGTGGCCCCTGTCAAATGCTGTCAATTGGTGGATAGGATGTGCTTTGTACAGTACAGTAATCCTCTCTGAACGTGTTGCGTAACTGTAGGACTCACAGTAGTTGACTGGTAACAACTTATCAATAACATGACGGCGACATGACGAATGGTGAGAGTTCTAGGCATTACAGACCCTTGTGAATCTAATCGTTTACTCACACATCAATGGTGTGCATGTGTACCAAAATAGGATAATATTGGACCACTCCTTCTGGGTGCGTCACTTTTTTGTCAGCCAGTGTATTTGCTCATTATTATAATTTAAATACGAAAATAGAGAACTAGTTCGGCGTTCTGACTGGAATGGAAACGAAAACCAAAGACCATGTCGGGTAAAATGCTGTCAGAGGAAAACCAGTAAGCAGAGAACACAGCACAAGAATTGAAAAAGGTTGCCTGGACAGACCAATTGCCGGTTCCTGCTGCATCATGTTGATGGATAGCGTAGAATATGGAGAAAACGACATGAAACCATGAACCCCCTCGTGTCTGGTTCAAACTTTGGAAGGTGCAGAAGACGGAATAATAGTTTGAAGAATGTTTTCTTGCCACGATTTGGGTTGTGTAATGTCTGACGTTTGAACGCCAAAGCATACATAAAATTTTGCTCCAGATAAAGTTCACCCCTTCATGCTCATAGTTTATGGTTCCTTCGAGCAGGATAATGCACCAGCACACCGGGTCAGATTGGGTCTCATTACTGTTTGAACGTTTTCACCATCTCATTGACTACAGGCGGTTTTGATGGCCACTGGAGATTCAACACGCTACTAGACAGGTGTACCTAATGGCAGCTCAAATACGATTGAAATTGATACCTTGGCATAGGATGAAACCAATGTCCCACTCTAAGCGATTAATTTAATCAAAAGAATGCAAAAATAATATAAAAATAAAAAGCCTATAATAGTCATGTTTCTTCATCAATGTCACCGATTAATCAAATCATTTTAAATGTCTTTTACAGGGATACTATGCGAATTGACGAACATACAGCGAGAACAGTACATGAGAGACGATCGAATTCCTACGTTATTGTGGCTAGAAGGGGGCGTCCTAATCGATTCTCTGTCCGTGCACTTAGAACCCCAAGACTTCATGACGGATGGCAAGGTTAGCCAACTCGAATCCATAGACATGGAAAAGCTGTTCGATTCGCATACATCTCGGATTTTGATTGAAGGTTCGTCGCCAGAAGAGAACAAAATCTTCTGCTGCATATTTTTAAGGGAATGGGCAAAACCTTATTTTTCTAGTCGATTCAATCTGTTGTTCCATATTGAGACGAAGGATTTTGTTAACGGCGCTTCCATTGAAGACGTGCTGATTGAAAAATTCCCAGAACAAGAGCTGATATCGAAGAATGACATCATGAATTGTATTAACGCGTACCAATATCGAATCCTCCTCATTTTAGAAGACAGCAATGACGAAAGGAGCGAAGAAACAGAAAGGATACTGGAGCCACTACTTTTACGTCGACTGTTCCCTACAATCAACATCATGGTCACGACCATCAAAGGTAATTCACTTCTAAACAAATATTCCACTCAAAAATGTAAAAAAACAAGTGAAAACGACATAGAAATAAACATCTGTTTCAATAGAAGAGTGCTCATCAAACACTTCGATGTACGTCACAGAAATTTTCTTTCTAAGAAATGGTTAAAGATGCGCGATAGCATAATGAACCCAATGAATTCCATCGACAGCGAATGGGCGACGAGTATCTTAAACTCTTCTCCCTTTTTCTTTCCGTCATTGCGCTTAATGATAACCGAGGAACGTAGCACGCGCAATTACAAAAATTATTTCAATTTTCTTGTCAATAGATTGTTGAATGCAGAAGAGCAAGTGGACCTCTTCAGATTGCATAGCCTTAGCGATACATTTTCACATGAACAAACATTGATTCGATTCGGAGAATATGCACTGCAAAAAATGATCAACAACGAATCTGTGACCATGGACGACAACGACATCATTGTGAACCTGGGAGATCAAAGTATTTTCCAATTTGGATTTTTGGTCAAACCAAGTGAATTCTATGAACCCATCGATGAAAGCCTCACTGTGTTCTTGGCTGCATTCTCCACCTTCAACGTGATGCGAGTGTCAGGTGAGAAGGACTTCAAAAGTAAAATTAAAACATTAGTTTTTGAAGATGGATTACTACCGATAGGGGACAACAACATCCTCTTTTTCAGTTTCCTTGGAGGATTGTTGAACGAAAGAGCTACACTTTTATTCGAGGAACTGCTCCCTATCTCTGGTTGGTTCAATGTGCACAACAAATCCTTCACTCATATTCTCCAGGAAATTACTGACATTCACCCATTTGTTGATACATTCCGGCATCTGATGACGTTTTTCTCTCCTTTTTACGATTCTCGTAAATTCGACGACGAATACCTTTCCTCCAGCATTCACTCACTCCTCTTTAACGAGGCAAGCAAGTCGAACGTCATTGATACCCTCTTAATTGAACATTTGAAACTGAACTTCTTAAAGAAAAACGTCACCCTCAAGCATTTGGTGTTGTTTATTAATTATTTAGATAAAAACGTCGAAACCCACGGAGCGAATTTATTGAAATGCGAGACTCTCACCATTTGTTTTGATGGAAATTTTAGTAATATCGAAGAGTGGTTGGCGTTGTGTAGTGTTCTCGACATGATCCAAAAGGGAAAATGTATTTTCCATTTCAAGAGAGATTACGGTGATATGAATTCTTTTCTTTTAAATTGTCTTCACAAAGAATTAACTGAAGGACAGTGGAAAGAGAGAACGATCCACCGTCTACAATTAACGATCACAAGAGATGATGATCCAGAGTGTCTTCACAAATTAGTCGATCTCGTTAGAAGCAATAAAATCAAAGAAGCTGTCTACGTTACGATAAGGGAATCATATCGAAATGAAAAATTAAAGATAAAACTGAAGTCCGGTTTACACGAGCTATTTGACTCGATCCTTCAATCCGGTAGTGTCTCTGAATTTTTAATATCAAACGAAGATTCTAGTTTGTCACCTGTTTTTGATTTTAGTCGTTTGCAAGGAGAACAAGAGAGCTCACTCCGTTCGGTTTACCTGCATGGATCTGTAAATACTTTGAATGGAGACAAAAGATCAGAGTCTGCAGTAGAAGAAGCACTCATTTTATGCAAGGGGGACCGATGTTGTATACAAAGTCTTCGGGGGATCAAGTGGTTGTGGTGTCGTAAGAAATGCTTCGATTGCTTGGACGAGGACGAGTGGCAAAAATTACACGAATTGGAGGAACTCACATTGTCCATTGAGGAGAAGGAATCGATAAGAGTGAATCCTTCCATTTCAAATTTGATCCAATTAAGAATCCTAACTCTCGTTTTCGACAGTTGGCAAATTCCAAAAGCGTTCGATCTGTTTCTTCATGAATTGCTGCTTTCTTCAGTCTCTCTGAGAATTCTTCAGTTATTTGACATTCCCAATGACATTTTGAACATCGAGTGTCTTTTCGGCTGCATCGTTAAAAGTTTAAATGGGAAAAAGGAAAATTGTAATTCGACTGTTATCAGTCCGTTTGAAGAACTGGTTTTGCAATTTAAGACAGGCTTCACATTGCCCAAATTGAAAGAGTCCAAGGGGGTGAAGGAAATTGAGTATTTGTTGCAAGAGAATCTGATAAGACAGTTTTCTTGGGTCGATGTTTATTATTATAAATGGGTCGATGATTATAGGAGATATATTCCAAGTGAACTTCTGTGTCCTCAGTTTTCATTGGGCAATGGATTCACCACCAAACAAGAAGTGCATGTATCAAATCTATTGCATTCTCGACATAGTCAATGGCAGTATCGTTGGGGGAAACTAGCGATCAAATACTGCATTACATATAGCAATAGAGACTAATATTTAATTTTTGTAAATTAAGCAATCAAAGAACAGAAAGATCATCAAATCAATTTTAATTGATATCTAATAATGATCAGAAAAAAGTAAAATTTAATTTTGATATACTTAGATTTTTAATGGTAAGAATAAAGCGTTATCAAAAATAAAAGTGTATATATTTGAACATGTAAACGATCCCTTTTCTTTTGGACATTTCTTTATTCAGCACACAAAACAAACTCCCACAACTGAATCAACAGATTAAGAGAGCACCGTCCTGGGCCAAGAAATCAATCACGTTTCAAGATAAAAAATAAATGCTAAATGGATGATAGATTAAGTTAAGTGTAAATTAGAAATGTTTCTTAATCTTAACGGTTTAATTGTTGAACTCAGTTGGTGTTGTTGCCATCTTTCGTTCTCAGGATCAACATTTTCCCGCTGTGTCTATTAATTTGGACGGAATTCTTCATTGCTTAGAAGGGTTTTTCGATTTAATCACTAAACTTACACAATATGATCTCAATTAATTAAAGAGAGATAGGTACTTTTTCTAAATGACTAACGTAACAAACAATTTTGAATAAATAAAAATAAACACGTACTTTCCCCACACAACTCACTGGCAGTGAAGTTGGCCTAAACACGGACCAACAATTTCAACGACTTCGAATCTAGCATGCTCGGAGCTGTAAGAAAAGCCACAGCAAACATCCGAGGATTTTTTCACTTGTTAATTGGAATGTTCAGAGGAAGACAATTCTACTACAAAACCTCAGAAAAGGCTTGGGTGGATGAAAGACGTGGTAATGTGTGACTGGCATCAGAACAGCAACACAGCTCAATAAAAGGTAGCTACACAAAACGATCTTACACTGCCGGCAAAAATAATGCAACAGCTTGGAATTTCAAAATGTTGTACAGGGTGGCTCCTATGCCCCAATAGACCACATTACTAACCGTCACGAGCTTCAATGCAGGCCTCGACTCTTGCATGCATGAGATCATACAGATGCTACATGTTGTCTTGGGGTAGGTTGTTCCAAGCCTTTTGAAAATGCTAGCGCAATAGTGGAATTGCTGCAACTTGTGTGCAGTGACACCACGTCTCACCACGTCTCACACATAGTCAATTAACGACAAGAGTAGTAATGCCACATGCTAACACGGGCAGTGTGAATACACGGGCGCTATCCTACTGGAAAAACGTCTTATCCTCCTGTTGCAAAAGAAGGGCAGACAAAATCAGGAGACGCATGGGAGCCACCCTGTACAACATTCTTCTGGACGTACTGTCTTGCAATTGGAAACAATTCTTGTATGCCACCAATGCTCCATGTGTGCAAATTTTCAGGATAATCTATCCATTTCTTCTATGTGTTGAATTTTATTTGCCGCCGTTGTATCTAAATAAAAGAAATCAGGAGTCAATGATTGGTCATAAAGAACTAGATATCATCCAAGGAGTCTTTTCTACACTGCTTTGCAATAAAATTGCCCCACCAACGAAAAGTTATCCGACCTTTTCCATCTTTAGATGCATGCTCATGGGACATGATCATTTGAGTTGATACAGGGTGTCCGGGTGCCTGTATAAGCTCAAAAGTTCACACGTGTGCGAGACGTTCCATGCATTAGGAAGGAAACAAACGTACAGTACTTTAATTCGCACAATGGTCTCAATGCAGCGACGACCATAACGACAACCGTTCACGCAATTATCGGTCCTGCTCCAGTGTCAATAGCGACAGTACCGCGCCGGTTACACACAACGATATGAAATGAGTAGATCGCTCATGAGCTGCTTACAGCGCTACCAACGCGTCCCCATTTGAAAGCCAGTCGGCCATTGGTTGGCAAAAAATGGCCTTCATCGTATGTTTACGTTTAAAGTTTGCGTAGACAGAGTAAAACTCAATGCCGATTTCTTGTCCAGCTTTAAATTGTAGTAATAGATATATTAAAGGTTCATCACTGACCTTTCAGAGGTGTGTTTTTCTCTTTCTGCGTCTTAGAATGTTTTTCTCAAGAAAAAATCCTGGTCAGCTTTTATATCGTGGTTGTTGATCCATAAAAGAAGTCGATATTCAACCATGTTACCGTCGTTTCAGTGATAGCAGAATGATTGTTTAGAGGTATGTATGAAATTATATACCGCATTTAATAAAAAGCATCGAAATTTGGGGGAGTCGCTTAAGAAATTTCAGACGATGTTGGTGGGGGAGGGGTGCTTTCTCAGCTGGCGACAAAGCGGATATACAGTAATGGCGCTTTGGCTGGCGATGCTGTTCTGCCAACCACGGTAATGGCGCCTACACTGACAACAGAGATTAGTTCCACTTTTCGCCGCCTTCAAATTGCCCCAAAGATGGCGGTCACATAAGCGATCTACTCATTTCATATCGTTGGTTACGCACCGCAACAATGTCTGCCAGGCGACCGTTGTTGTGTTTTCTTTTGACACATGAGCGCCGCGCTACAACTGAATGGTGTCGTGAACGACTGGGCTGGCAAATGGAATGGAGCCCGGTGGTCTTCAGCGACGAATCGCGCTTTTGTTTGGACACCGACGACAGACACGGTCGGGTGCGGCGCAGACCATAGGAACGTGCCAATGAACAATGCATCCGGTATCAACATCGTGGACCAACACCCGAGATCATGGTCTGGGATGCCATCGGCTAGATACCAGAACGCCTTTGGTCACCATCCACTGCACGCTGACAGCAGCACGGTACGTCACACAGATTCTGCAAGCCCGTATTACTGCCCTTTCTGCACACCATACCCGACGCAGTCTTTCAGCAGGATAACGCCAAACCACACATGGGAAACATGAGCATGGCATGTCTGCATGATGTAAACTGCCTGCCTTGGCCCGCGAGATCCGCAGACTTATCGCCAATTGAGCACGTGTGAGACATGTTGGGACGCAATCTCCTTGACCTGACACAGCAGGTTCACAGGCCTGTGCAGACGTACCCGAAGATGACATTCGCCACCTGCATGATCACCTACACCTGCGGCTGGAAGAATGCATCGTCGCTAGAGGTGTTGCCACAACTACTGATGCCTCTTTCCATTGGGACACACTGTACAAACGAGTGCACGTCTTGGCTCCATGACGTAATGAAGGTGTGTGAAGATGTATCTTACTTTTGGCTCATTCCGATAACTTCTTGTGGGTGGAGCAATTTTAATGCAAAGCAATGTATTACAGAGCAGGAGGAAAGCTAGCCTGATATATACAGTCCAGTCAGGTTAATGTGACCACCCTCTACGTTCAACACCAGCGGAAAATGTTTATGTCCAGAATGTACGTGCCAATATCAGAGGTGGAAGGGGGTATAGGAAGAGTGTCAGAGGAAATCGGAAAACACTGCAATTGACTGAGTCATGGCGAAACGTAGCGATTTATCCGACCTCCAAAAAGGCATGATCATTGGCTTCCGGGCCAAAGGCGGCGGTATTTCCGAAACGGCTAGTTTTGCGAAGTGTTCGCGTGTCGCCGTGGAGAAAGTGTACCGTGCATGGCAGAATGGCAATACCCAAAATCAGCGACGTGCCAACAGTGATAGATGACGGCTACGGAGATGCGTGCTAGCGAACAAACGTGCAACAGTGGACCAACTGACCTCCCAGATGAGCCATGAGGCTATCAACCGTGTATTCTGAACGATAGTTCATCGAACGTTACTCTTGTGGGGCTCCGCAGAAGACGGCTGGTGCGTGCACCGATGCTAAGGGCTTTTCCCTAGCAACAAAGACTGACATTTGCACGCACATACCGCAACTGGACAGCAATAGAGTGGCGACAGGTGGCTTTTCTCCATGAATCACGGTTTATGCTCCATAGGACAGATGGGCAGTGGCGTGTACGGCTTTCAGCGTCAGAAAACAAACGGCCTGCAACAGGTGCCGCAAGGATCCAGGCCGGAGGAGGCAGCTTTATGGTCTGGGGAATGCTCTAACGGCATTCCCTCGTGCACTCATCATCGTGGATGGCACCATGGAGCAATGAAATTACGCATCTGTCCTTTTGGAGCATGCCCACCCCTACATGCAGATTGTGTTTCCTCAGCACGATGGCAACTTCCAGCAGGACAACGCGACTGCCATACAGCGCAGGGTCCGTGCGTGGTTCGAAGAGCACGGAGTATGCGTTTACGGTACTCCCCTGGCCCCCAAACTCCCCGGAATTAAACCCCATAGAGTATATATGGGACCACCTCGATAGATTCGCCACTGCGCAACCTACGGCAGCTCGCCACAGAACTGGAGTTTGCATGGCTCCAATTCCCTGTCAATATCCTCCAGAACCTTATTGACTCTCTTTCTGCCCGTCTCGCAGCTGTCCGCCTTGCGAAAGGTGGTTATTCTGGCTACTGACAGGTGGTCACATTAATGTCACTGCACTGTGTGTACAAAGAATATCAAAAAACTGAGCATTCGATGAGTGGAAGTGACATCCAAAATTAACGAGAATTTTCTTGTAAAAAGCAGAAATCTTATCATACAACGTAATTTCCTCCGGGACGTATGTCACGACCTAGTGATTTTCCTATTTCTAGAGCACTCCTGTTCAAAAACCAGTTTGCGATTCTACTTGGATATCTTCAATGGTGTCAAAACGTCGCTCATTCATTTTAGGGAAGAGATAGAAGTGTCAGAGGGCTAGGTCAGGAGAGAAGGGAGGGGTGGCGGGACCGTTGGCGTGTTGAATTTTGCCACGACGAGAGATAAGGCGTGCCTGCAAAAATTGCTCACTGGTCGAAAAGAAGGCAATGTCACACTCTGATGCACCGACAAAAAACACCACACAAAAGCTATTCATTCAAGAAAATTGAATGAGACCACTCTAGAAGCATCGGTTGAAACAATCGAGCAGGTGAAACAAGTCCTGCAACGTGCACGTTCTATGGCATAACTGAGAGAAAGAATCTACACGCATTCGCCGGTGTCGACGACAGTGACAGTGTGTGGCAGGAACTAGACGGAATGCACGGACTGTGAATGGACATACTGGAGAGATTGTGCATCTCAATTCAGACTGCATCTGTCACAGTTTTTTTGCACATCCCATTAAAAAACATCTGAACAGATTATGAATAAATAATCTGTGGGCACTACACTCACCAAAAGTCATGGCACATCTGCCTAATAACGAGTTGGGCTTCCTCTGGCCCGGATAACGGCGGCAATCTTTCGTGAACTAGTCTACCAGTCCCCGGATCACAACCACAGGCACTACAAGCCATGCCGCCTCCACTGCACTCCATAACGAAGCTGCATTTACCAGTTGTGTTGGTGACGACTTCACAGATCGTTCGATGACGTCTCTCAAATATTCAATGGGATTGCACTCAGGGGAATGTGGAGGCCAAATCATTGTCGTGATTTCGGTAGCATGTTCCTCCAGCCACTGCCGTACCACAAGAGCCGAGTGTGGAGGCGCATTATCTTTCTGGAAGATAAAGTCACCCGCGAAGTAAAAACAGTTCATGAAGGTGTGCAGGTGGTCCCAAGCAGATCACAGGTAGGAAATCGCACGTAGACAGCGTGACAGTTGCAATAATGGACCCATTGCATACCACGAAAAAACACCCAGACCCGTATGGAGCCTCCACCTGCCCGACTGGTCCCCACCTGACAAGCGTAGTCCATGGTTTCATGTGACCTGCACAAGAAACAGACACGACCATCGGCCCGATGCAGATGAAACCGTGACTCGTCGGACCAGGCAACCCTTTACTAGTCCTCAGCGGTCCAATGTCGATGTTGGTTTGCCCCGGCTAGACGTTGCCGACGATGTGCAGCTGTCAAGAGTGGCCTTCCAATGCTTGCAAGTGCCAAGGTTAGCCTAATTGTCGTCACGGACGCAGTTGTGGAAAGTACCTGGTTGTACCGCATGGTGATTTGGGCCGCTGTCACGCATTTGCAAGCATTTGTAAGCCAGGTGACACGGCGAAAACCTCTGGCATTAATGAGGCGTGGGCGGCCCGTCCGTTGTCCGACATGGGTTGTAACCCCTCGTTGGGTGTACTCTCGATAGACCCTTGCAACGGTTGCCGGAAAAATTGCAGAGTGTTAGCTACATCTGATATTGAGGCACCCATCCGTCTGGCACCAACAATCATCCCCCGTTCAAATGCGCATAGTTCTCGGCGTGCTGCCATTTCTGCAGCTGGGTTTACATACAATGATTGTGTGATATCAAGGAGTCCTGTGCACCTCCATTTCGAGAACGGAAGCAGCGGGATCTGTCTCATTAGGGACAGGGAATCTGATTGGAGGGGTGTGCCTTGACTTTTGGTGAGTGAGTGAATTTACCCAAAAGTAATTGGACAGTAATCGTTAGATGCGGTCTCGCGAGAAGGATTTCTTCAAAAGATACCCAAGCCCTATTTCCAAGACTTGTACAGGACGTATAGATACATTTTCGTCTCATTATTCCAGGATGACTTAGTTCCATGGTCTACACTTGCCCCGACCTCAATCCTTCGGAATTTCTTTTATCTGTGGGCCACCTACAAAACAATTTGGTCATACAGCCGCCATTCCTCATGGCATGGAGAAACCATACCATGCGAGAAACCATTCGAGAGAACTGCTTTGCAATGAAATTGCCCGAGAAGTTATCCGAATGAGCCAAAAGTAGGTATACAGCAAGAGATACATCTGAACACACCTTTAGTACGTTATGGTGCCAAGACGTGCACTCGTTTGTTTGTACAGGGTGTCCCAACGAAAAGCGGCATCAGTAGGTTGTGGCACCACCTCTAGCAGCGTTGCATTATTCCAGCCGTAGGTGTAGATGATCATACAGCCTGCGAATGTCACCTTGGGGTACGTCTGTCCAGGCCTCTGAAACTGCTGTGTCAGGTCATAGAGATTGCGGGGTGATCGTAAACGACGTTCCACCATGTCCCACAGTGCTCAATTGGTGATAGGTCTGGGGATGTCGCGGGCCAAGGCACGCAGTTGACATTATGCAGACATGCCATGCTCATGTTTGACGTGTGCGGTCTGGCGTTATCCTGCTGAAAGACTGCGCCGGTGATAATGTGCAGAAAGGGTAGTAATACCGGCTGCAGAATCTCTGTGACCTACCGTGCTACTATCACGTGCCTTGGATGGCCACCATCTGGTATCGTAGCCGATGGCACCGCAGACCATGATCCCGGGTGTTGGTCCACGATGGCGATACCGGATACATTGTTCATTGGCACGTTCCAATGGTCTGCGCCACACCCATCCGCGTCTGTCCTCGATGTCCAAACAAAAGCGGGATTCGTGGCTGAAGACCACCGGTCGCTATTCCATTCGCTAGCCCACTTGTTCACGACACTATTGCAGTCGTATCGTGCTGTGTTCAGGTGTCAAAAGAAGATGCAACAATGGACGCCTGGCAGACATTGTCGCCGCGTGTAACCGGTGTGCTATTGTCAATATTGGAGCAGTACCGGGATAAGTTGTGTTGTCGCGCAGTTGCCGCAGGGTGATGGCTAGCGCTGTTCGCAGTATCCGCCTATCGGTACGAGCTGAAGTGCTTCTCCGGGACCCAGAGCCTGGTGTTCTCGCACTGTGCCTTTCTCTCGCCATTGCCTACAACATCGGCTACCCTCCGTGCGTCCCGCAACACATGGAGAGCAATCCGTCTGGTTGACCATCCAGCCTCGGAGAGGCCAATAATCCGACCTCGTTCAAACTCCGTTTATTGCGTGAACGATTGTCGTTGTCGTCGTTGCGGTATTACAGTACTGTACGCTCCCGAGGCAGTTGTTTCCTCCCTAATGCATGGAACGTCTCGCACAGGTGTCAAGTGTCGAGCTTATTCCGGCACCCGGACACACTGTACCAAACCAAATGCTCATGTCCCGTGAGCATGCATCTAATCGTTTATTAATCGGAGGTAGACGAACCAACCCTCCACTAAATATGGATAAGGTCGGATATCTCTTTGTTGTCGGGGCAATTTCATTGCAAAGCAGTGCATATTAGACATGATGCGACAATGATGCAAAAAGAATGCGCACGCAGGACATTTTCAACAATTTATTACTGAGTTTTTGAGGTTAAGTAATAGTTTTTAAAATTTAATTAAAAAAAAAACCTCAACACAATCCAAGAATTTTCATGTGACGATAAACCCTCCCTCAAAACAGTTTATTATAAGTATTTGTTTGATACACCCTAAATAAAAAATGGACTTTGCTTCAGTATATCAATTAAAGAAAAACACCAAAATAGTTTTGACTATTCAACCATTTAATTTATTTATCTATGAACAAACCAACTGGAAGCCTACTTAACCAACCCTTAAAATAAACTCATGTTTGTAAAAACTGCATCACCATGAAGGAATGACGCGACTGAGCTGCAATTTTCAGCCAATGCAAATTCTAGTGTGTTAGGCAAATGATTAAAATTTCAGAGTCACCACGCACGCGTGGCTCAGCAGCGCCCTCTGAACTGCTGCTGAAACAGTATTAACGCAGGGGGACGTTGAAATTAGTCTATGGTTATGTGCTAGTGGTAAACTTTAGGTGAGACGTAAAGATATCTCTTCGACGAAAGAGGGTGACATTCAACCACTTATGCACTTTGAACAGGAGAGAATCATCGGCCTTCGTGAAGGAGGCTTTTCCTATCGTGAAATAGCAGCTCGTGTGCAGCGTAACAGCAGCACACCGATGCGAGTTTGGAAGCAGTAGACCGATGAGAATCGGACGACTCGGAATTTCGGGCGTGGACAAGCGATGATAGATATCTGGTCCGCACAACGTTGACGGATCGTACAGCTTCCTCTAGACCTTTGGCAGCAAATTGTCCACTGCTACAGGTGCATCCCTGTCTGCTTCGTTGATTCGTCGACGTCTGCTGCACCGTCGCACAGTGGCACGGTTGTAAAAATATCGACTTAAAATTATAACTCAACTTTTTTTTTACATTTTAACATAGAAATTGGTGTATTGTTACAAATATATGAATAAATAATTAAAACTTAAAAATAAATTAAGTGATGGAGCCCGAACTCGTTCCTTTCCTTCAAGGCATTCCTGGAGCGATCTTTCAACAGGACAATACCCGCCCACATATTGTAAGGAATGTTCAAGACTTCTTTGCAGGAGAAGACAAACAGCTTCTTCCTTGCCCTGCTTATTCGTCGGATATGTCGGCTATCGAACAAGTGTAGGATTTCGTTGGTCGGCGTCTCGCTCGTGATCCTCGTCCTACAGGTTCTATCGAAGAACTTTGGGCGAGCATACAAACAATATGGAATGCTCTTCCTAGACAGACATTCAAAATCTGTTTGATTCCATGCTATGTCGTATAGCAGCACTTATTGCAGCGTTTTTTTTGCTTTGAAACTCTAATCATTTTTTCTTACCAATACAAGGCGTTTGTTCTATTAAATTTCACTTAATTCTCATGATTCCTTTATGGTGTTGCAATTTTTACAAACATGAGTCTATATGCTAAAAGCAAAACCACTTGGGCACGGGAAAAATGTTACTGCTGCAGCAGAGAGATAGATGCCTGCCCAACACACTCCCCATTCTCTTCTCTCCCCCCATTAAGGAACAAACAACTCCCCCTTAAAAAATTCCCATACAAAATAATTCATCAAAGCAACAAGCGCCAGCATGCTTTTGTCAACAAACTTTTTACGCCTCCCTCCATCCTTCACCACAAAGTCCATGTCCATGGCCCTGGATCTCATTCCTCCTTCCACAAATCATGTCCAGTTTCCCCGATCTCTATGGAAGACGGAACTGGTTTCCTGAAGTGAATCTGAAAGGGACAAGAACTCGAGCAGACCCATCTTTCTTCACTCAGTCTATGCATTAATATATTAAATCGGTCTGCTCCAATTCATAGAGCAGCTTTCAAGCACAGAGTCTGTCCAGCAGGCATGATGAGGAACTTCGCTCTGGTTCGTCCGTTAGAATCCCGCAAACCAGTTCAGTCGCCTAGGAGGTCGGGAAACAGGTCAGTGCTTCAAAGGGCTCGGTTTAAAAGATAAAGGAGTAAAGTCCAGCGCGATTGGAAAATTTGGTGAATGGATGCTATACGAAGCCAACGAGAAAGACAGGCCCCGGCGCGGAAATGTCACCTGACCATACCAGTCCGATTAACAACGTAACCTTCATTGTTTCCATCTTGGATTTAAAACAATCGATATTTTTTCGCTTGTTGGAAACAGTGAAGTTTGGATTGTTGGCTGGACTACTATGATCAGATAATTTTTCCGCGCAGAGGCAACACCTAGACATAAAGCCTCATAACGAAAACGTCATACCTTGTTACATCACCATTAGCGACCAACTCTAGGGCTTCTTATTGGTAGAAACAGGATTAACAATGGTCGACTAACGATGGTGTAACAATATATGACATTTCCGTTATCAGGCCATATGCCTAGTTTGTGTAGGCCGAGGCCTGTCTTTATTGTTGGGTAACTGCTATACGAGGCCTACGAGACAACACGGCCTGGAAGCAAAAGAGTCACCTGACCGACTGGGTGCTAGCAACAATCCAATCCAACCTTCACTGTCTCCATCTTGGATGTTAACAATCAGAGTTTTTCCGTTTGTTCGAAACATTGAAGGTTGAATTGCTGCTAGCACCCAGTCGTTCAGGTGACTTTTTCGCTTGCAGGCCCTGTTATCTCGTTGGTCTCGGCTGCTGTTATCGGAGGGTAACGAGAAAGACCAACACCACTTCTACTTAAAGCCTGAGCGCAAAAACGCCATACATTGCTACATGTAGCCCACGAGAAAGACAGGCTCCGGCGCGGAAAAGTCACCTGATCACAGTAGTCCGGCCAACAATCCAACTTTTATTGTTTCCAACAAACGGAAAAATATCGATTGTTAAAATCCAAGATGGAAACAATAAAGGTTCCATTGTTACTCGGATTTGTATGGTCAAGTGACTTTCCCGCGTCGGGGCCTGTCTTTCTCGTGGGCTACATTGCTACATCACCTACGGTATCGTATTGTTAATCATATTTTTACCAATAATAAGCCCAAAATTGTCCCTACCGTAGGAGATGTAACAATGTATCATTTTTTCGTAAGCAGGCTTTCTCTCTACGCGGTATTGAAAAGACTGGTTCCTGCACTGAAAAGTCACCTGACCAATACAGGTCTAACAACAATGTAAAGTTCATTGTTCTCAGTGTTTTTTCGTTTGTTGGAAACAATGAAGATTCGATCGTTGTTAGACCTATCTTGGTCAGGTGACTTTTCAGTGTTGTTAGCCTCCGCTGCTATATGAAGCCAACGAGAAAGACAGGTCAGGGCACTCAAAAGTCACCTGACCATCGGGGTCCGGTCAACAATCCATCCATGATTGTTTCCAACAAAGGAAAAAATACTAATTGTTAAAATCTAAGATGGAGACAATGAAGGCTGAATTGCTGCCCGGATTCCGATGGTCAGGTGACTTTTGAGTGTCCTGGCTTGTCTCTCGTTGGCCTCGCTGCTATAGGAATGACGTCAATAGAGCTAAAAAAGAATTCATGAACTAAGGACACGTTGCAACAAATGGGCAACCAACTGCAGGTTAACCTACCTTCTTTATATTATATTATCATCACTCTCCATACACACCATCAGTGAGTAAGTACCAGGGCCAGTATCACTTAATCAACTAAGCAATTAAATTACCTCACTTGTAATGTAATCACAGACTCACTCAACTATCTGGAAACAATGATAGTCAAAGCTGATTAAAACCACATTTGTAAATCAATGGGGGAGGGAGGACTCTTCCTTCATATTTCTGCAGGGAAAAATCATTGGGGATCTTGTCAAACAAACAAACAAAGCACAAATGTTATCATCCCGATGCTATTTTACTGAGAACTGAGAACTGAGAGCAAAAAATGCCAAAAATACACAAAATCAGAAACAACTTCAATCAACGTGGCCCAGTCCTGAAACATTCTCCGTACAGCCCGGACGTCTCTCCATGTGACTCCCATATTTGCGATCCTTAGAAAAATCACTGACAGGTCATCGGTGTATAACCTGCGTCAAAGATGTGCAGAACACCGTGGAAAAAGGATCCGTATGCACCCCACGAGTTTCAACACTAAAGCCAGTATTCGAGTCTTACGCTCTGAGATCAGTGCATCGTTATCAAAGGCAATTATGTGTAGGCGTCAAGTTACACGTTAACTGCATGCCAAATACACTACTGTTTATAAAAATCGCAACACCCTGATGGAATAGCCCAATCTGCATTAAATTTGGAGCATTTGCATATCATGGGTCAGAAAAGAAACCATTAGATTTTCAGGTCAATACAATGCGTTTTATTGTCACATTAGTATCGGGTGAAACCACCGTGGGATGCAATTACCGCCTCTAAACGTCGTGGTATTGAGTCAAACAAGCTCTGAATAAGGGCCTGGGGAATGTCCTGCCATGCTCTGTCTACACGGGTATACAGTTCATCCACAGTTGCTGCTGCAGGAGTCTGACGAGCCAATCGATGAGCAACCCTGTCCCACACATGTTCGATTGGGGACATGTCTGGTGAACGAGCAGGCCAGGGGAACAAGGGCGTCTGATGTGCTTGGAAAAAGGCGAGGACATTTCTGGCCACATGCGGTCGGGCATTGTCCTGTTGGAATACAGCGCCTGGAAGGTTCTGCAGGAAGGGGATGACCTCGGGTTGCACAACTTCCCTGATGTACCGGTCACTGTTCAGATTGCCATGGATTCTGATCAGACGGGAACGGCCATGGTAACTGATTGCACCCCACACCATCACCCCTGGCGTTTGTCCTGAATGACGCTGCAGGATGCATTCTGGAAGGTCGCGCTCGCCACGATGTCTTCTGACTCGTATCCTGCCGTCATGGTGCTGCAAGTTAAACCTTGACTCATCCGAAAGCACAACTTGTTGCCATTCAGCTTGCCACTGTTGGTGTTGATGGGCCCATTGCAACCTGAGGCGCCGGTGGTTTTGAGTCAAAGGAATCCGCAACAATGGTACTCGTGCCATCAATCCTCTGGAAATCAAACGGCGTCGTACAGTGCTAGCAGACATTGTCCTGCCTACTGTAGCACCCCACTGTTGTGCTAACACTGTGGAAGTGGCTGTACGATCTGCTACACACATGCGATAGAGGTGTCTGTCATCTCGCGGTGTCGTCGTGCTGGGTCTTCCTGAGCCTGGTTTTCGGTGTGCCCTGTTCTCTTCGCTCCACTGCCTCCATGCACGCATAATTGTCGTTGCATTACGTCCTACACGAGCAGCAATGTCACGATACGACCATCCCGCTTCACGCAGACCAATTATGCGTCCTCTTTCAAAGTCTGTCAGCTGTTGATATGGTACCCTTCGTCGTCGTCGAGGCATGGTGTTCTTTCAAGCAATTACTCTGAAAATCTAATCATTTATACTCTGACCCATTGTATGCAAATATTGCAAATTGCATATGGATTAGACCATTCCATCAGGGTGTTGCGATTTTTATAAACAGTAGTGTATTCTCCACTTAAAATAATCGTTAGTCTCCTTTTCATTTGGGCACACCTTATACTAAAATACCCAGTCCACTTGATAATAGAGCTACTTTCGGCCTTGTGTCCTGCGGAATCCACTCACCCCGACTTACTACTAGACAACTGCATCAACGCGGCAAAAAGTATGCATAGTCCGCAATTGCCTTCACATTGTTCTGGCACGACAACATTGTTTAACAAGATCGGTCGAGAAGGTTCAATATACCGTGGCCTTACAAAAGTTTTCCAGACCTGACCCTGCCAGATTTCTTTCATACAGCCAAAGAGCCGCAGACCTGGACAATTTAAAGAAGAAAACCAGTGCGCCAATTCAAAGCATTAATGTTGAAGCTGCTAGAAAACAAAGTGGAAAGGAAACAATACCCACTTTGGCAGCACATTATACACTGAGTGAGCATATTACTAGGGCGGACTGCGACTCGCGAATCGCTTTCTTGACCAATAATTTAGAGCGAACCGTTATTGATAGTTAAGAAAATGACTAACTAAATTCTTTAAATTGATATTAATTTTTATTGTTGAAACAATTTCATTTTAAACTGCGTAATTTGGCAAGTTCTTCACGCCTAACCTTCCACGATGCATGGTTGTTGATATTAATCAACCGCGGCTTTGCAAATGCCGGTTCGATCAATAAACCGTTGGTGGTCTTCACTCGTGAAAATGCCACGTACGACAAGCCAAGTCCAAATTCTGAATCACCAATGTCTATGACTGCTTTATCAACAGTGATTCCTTGTGCTTTGTGTCTGGTGATTGCATAGGCTAACTTAAGCGGAAATTGCTTACGCGTACAAGATACTCCTCCTTTTTTGAAGCCAACGGCGATCGGTAAAATGGGAACTGCTTCATTGGTTAATGTTGGTTCAGTATAGGTTGCGAATTTGACGAGAATGCACATCGGCAGTTCATTCAAGTGGTTGCGAGTTTCAGTTGGCGAGTAGACAATGTCGACAACCACACCAAAAAGATATTGTGATTACGCTGTGAACTTCGAAATTTGGCCTTAAAAATCGAATGTGCAGAGCAAAATTTGCGAAGGGCTTCGCCGTATTTTGTATGTCAAAAATTCTATTTGCACGCGCAATGTTTGTTTACGTTTTTCTCAATGCATTCCTATGGGAACAATTGAAGGGTGATTATTCCTCGATGGTAGGTCGGATTTGAAAAATTTTTTTTTCTTGACCACCACCATGGTCATGCGCATGCACGTGCAAATTTTCATTGTTGTGACTATTACGTGTCAAAAGTTTTATGCGGTCATCGAATTACACTTGTCGACTGTTAACAGAGCTTCGCTCTAAAAAAACAGGTTATAAAAGTTCTAAGAACTCGATAAAATGGTCTCAAAAATCGATGGTGCAGAAAAAAATTTGCGAAGGGCTTCGCCATATTTTCTATGTTGAAAAATCTATTAGCGCGTGCAATTGTTTGTTTACATTTTTTTCAATGCATTTCAATGGGAACAGCTAAATGGTGATTATTCCTCGATGGCTGAACCTATTTTTAAAATTTTTATTTAGTGACCATCAGGATGGTCATGTCCAGCTGTGTGCAAAATTTCATTTGTCTATGTTCTCTGGTTCAAAAGTTTTATGCGCACAAAGAATTTTGATTTTCGCCTGATAACAGAGCTTCGCTAACGCTTCGCTCTAATAATCTTTTCACAAAAATTTTAACAGCTTTAGCAGAAACCAACATCAGCCTATTTAATAATCTATCTAATCATATGTTTGAAATGAGCCCTTTTGATAATCATGTTTTAAAATTAATTAGACTTGTAATTAACAAATATATTTCTATTCGTTTAAATTACGAAGGGAAACGGTTGAATAATCAGATCAGAAGGGAAAATTTAAGAACTACTTTATCACGCTTAATTCTCTTTAAAAATCAGTAAATCGTTTTTAACCTTTTAAATCAGTATATATTATGAAAATGCTTTTAAATCATTTTTAACCAAGATCAGGCCAAGATGTAATCAAGAGTTAAAAAAAGTTTTTCAAAATAATAATAATCGAGATTCTAAGCTCCGTTAAATAAAAATGCTTTAGATTAGGCCTAAGTAGAATGCAATCTCGCATCGCTCGTAAGCAATTTCATGGCTAACTTGTGAGACGATAAACATGTATTTTCTGATGATATATTAAGCTAATTGTTCCGATTTCCACTACTACTGTTTATTATAATTAATCACCAGAGTTTTCAGCAACTTACCTATGTTATGAAGTTTATTAGAGGACTTCTAGTCGGGAAGAAATTTCCACAGACTTCCGTTATAAATTCATGGCCGATTCAGATTTTTCCCCCTAACAATGGATGCTCGAACACTTCCGGTGGCGCCCATGTGCATTGGCTTCTTAACATAGCACTGCCAGTCTCTACTGTTCATTTGTCTCTGGTTTTGATCAACTGTTCCACGGAAAAGACGAAAGTGATCCAGAAGAATCTCCCTGCAATACCATGCAGCTGTAACAAACCCTCCTGCAAAGATGTGAAGGGGTGTTCTGGCATCATGCAAGATGCCCCCCCCCCCCACGCACACAATGACTCCTTGACCAAAACGTTGCACTTCTCGAACGTGTTGTCGATGATAACGAGTTCTCTTTTCACACCAGATCAGTTGATGCCCAGAATCACTTTGCATATTGAACCGAGTCTCGTCGGAGAGCATCACCATGGACCACTCCTGATCGCCCCAAGCACGATGCTCGTTTCAACACTCTAATCTCTTCCATCGATGGAGCCGAGATAGAAGAATGCATTTGACAGGCTTTCGTGCATACAGCAACCCAACATCATTCGACCGACGGGAAATGGTTCTGTCAGAAACAAGAGTGCCTGTAGCAGCTGCAAGATGTCTGATTCTTGTAGGTTCAGGCTATGTCGGGAAATGGTTCTGGCTGTCGGTGCGGGTGTCTAATTTCTTTCTCTTTTTGCTGGAAGGGCTATGCTACGTTCCTCCCGAGCCGTGTGCTCCTTCGACGACCACCCCCAATCACGTAAAACGGATCCTCCGGTGGCAGCAGCAGTTTTTAAACCAGAAACAATACTTTTCGCAACGCCTATTGCAAACGCATGATATCCTCACTCTAAAAAAAACCATACCATGTTCGCAATGTTTGGACGGGCATTGTCGTCTGTGAACACAAAGTTTTGATCAACTGTTTCAAGGAAAAGACGAACGTGATCCAGAAGAATCTTCCTGCAATACGGTGCTGCTGTAACAGACCCTCATTCAAAGATGTGAAGGGTTGTTCTGGCATCATGCAAGGTACCCCCCCCCCATGCACACA
>JAHWFO010056890.1:1037654-1055350 GCA_023313115.1 Rhysida immarginata
TGGCTGTGGGGAACCCTGAAGGATCGTTTTTTATCATAGAGGCGTACGGACCTTGCTTGAACTGAAAGCCAAATTCATTAGTCATGTTCAGCCATTTCACGTAAGATACTTCATGCTACTGTTGAAACACACTGTCCTGCGCTTCCAGTATGTCAATGACGTAAAGGGCGCGCATATTAAACAGTCCCTCTAATGCCTTTCCAGTAGTGCATTAATACCGTCTCTCCATAATCTTGCAGCACCACTTTTTCCCCTGGTAGCAATCATATGCACTAATAAATTTTCCGTCGGAATTCTGTTTTCCCCATGTTCTGCATAGCCTATGCACATAGTTTCATCACTATCTGTGTAATAACGCGGTCTGCAGTCCCCGCAGAAGTGGGGAACTTTAATTATAACCACCCGGTTCATGAATGCTGCCTACACAATGCAGTACTAAGACGCATAATAATTTTCATGTTAGGTTTTTTGGATATAAAACACTGGGTTAGTAAAGTTACGTTACTATTCCGAGCGCTTTAGTTGGAGGGGGGGGGAATTCGTGGCGCTCCTACCGATCAAGTCATGAAAATGTCCTGGAAGGCATTCCTAGGCGCTTAAAACAGGTCGGAAATAATAGAATACGTCATAACCAAACGATGCCGGTGCATGCGCATTCATTCCATTCCGCATTTTCTATTGCGGTAGTTGTTGCTCATTCACATCCCGAAAAGCGTTGCCTCTGAGTTTCGAAGAACTCTAAATCGGCTACATTTTTAATCCTAATATTTATTATAACACAATAAAACTAACCTATTGCGAGCGTACGTTAGAAATTTATAATAACGATTCTAAAACTGATAAAAATATAAAGGACCACAAGAAAACTTAAAAAAAACTAAATTATTAAACTGTGAAAATTATAAAAAAAATTGTATTTGGATTGCGATTCCGTGTGATCCTTTATAATTTTATAGTTTTTATAATTAAACCCCACCTCAACATTTCAATTTGGTTATACTTGTTTTAAAGCGAGGCCTTTGACGCGATTCCGGACTGATTACAATGCACCAACGCTGGGTGGAATTTTTCTAATGGAACGCTCTGGCGGCAGTGTTGCTGAACGCATTTCACGTTCATGAACGCTATACGAGTTTAAAAACAGCGTTTGTTGAAGAATAGGAAGTAATTCACTCAAAACTTAATAGTATTTTAATGCCTAGTATTGCAGCAACTTCCGCAATTTGTGCGCTGCTCAGCTTAATGGCCGTACAGCTT
This sequence comes from Rhysida immarginata, assembly GCA_023313115.1. NCBI lineage: Eukaryota > Metazoa > Arthropoda > Chilopoda > Scolopendromorpha > Scolopendridae > Rhysida > Rhysida immarginata. Next base: position 1,038,912 of record JAHWFO010056890.1, read on the forward strand.
ATTGAACGATCATTATGCCATCTACAGAGACCTGGATGATACTCCAATTGCTTACACCTGAATGAGCTTACAGAAAATTTTAATCTTAAGCCAGCAACATGGGCTGCCGTCTTAAGCCAGCAACAACCCCCCGTAATCTCCGGACTCTCCCCTACCGACTACCATCTTTTCCAGAGCCTGGACAATTTTCTCCGGAGGAAAACATTCCTAACTCAAGCAGACGTCGAAAACGCATTAAGTCATCCATCCATGAATTCTATCGGAGAGGGCTCGAGAAGCTGCCAAAATCGTTAGCAACAATGTTTGGATTGCAATGGGGGTTATTTCGAATAGCACGTGTGAAGGTGTCCTTTCTAGAGGACCATTAAAGATGACCTCTGTAATCCGACATTTGATATGCAACGACCCGATACTACGTTCATTGGATTTATTGATACCAGTATGCTTTATATTCAAAATAAATTACAGACCCAACATATCAATTTTTAATGCTGTAATGAAAAACTACTTACATTTATAAAATGTTTGCTTCTGGTTTTCCTCGCACTAACATGGAGGTGTTCAAGTATACGAAAATATCAAAACTTTATGATTTTTTTATGTAGAAAAACACTGAAAAAGGGCCGCTACAAAACTGTGGGCTAATATTGGTATTATCTCTTAGTAAAATAAGAAAAAAAAATGGTGAAAATCGGTGATTTACACCTTCGTGAGAGTTCCTTGCGAGATAGAAACGCAATTAGTTACCTGGAATGGAGGACGTACAAACTCAACAATAATCAACTATACAATGCTTATACGCAAAAACGACGGCTGAGTCTCTGAGCAGAGTTTCAAAAATTATCGACTATAGCAAAATATTTCTACGAAAACATTCAGAACCGAGGCTCATAATACAGGTTTTCATTGTAAGACTGCACATGTATGGAAGCCCCTTGAGCAATGAGCGGGATCAACTTGCAGCGTCGATTTCAAGTTTGCACCGAGCGGGCACAGTGTTATGAGCAGATCTGGAAAAGTGTGTATATGGAGTGATGAATCACGCAACACTTTTTTACTTCAAATGGACGTGTATAGATCTGCTCGATGCTGGGAAATGTTTCTTGTCAAAATGCGTAACCCTAACAGTTCCCGGCTCTCGTGCCACATTTCAATTTCAAAATTGGTCATGCTCAACAGGTTGACGGGCGTGAATTTGGTCGTCGGAATCCGGGCGACGTTCGCTGCGTTGTCCAACGCCTCGCAAATTTTACCGGCGGGCGAGCTCACCTTCGCTGCCGGCACGGTTTGCTTTCCCCGACGATAAGCTGACGACGCCTCTTTATATTTCAGCAAAACGTCCCCACGCTCGGGAACGTTAATGCCTCCACGGCTGGCATTAACTTTACCCTGGCCGAAAACCTGTCGTCTCCGCTGCTCCTCCTTCGGCGAGGAATTTCCATCCGATCTCCCCGACTCCGGAACTCGCTCCCCTTTTCTCTCGTCTCGTCCCCTGTCGCCTCTTCACGTGTCGACAATCGAATCTCCCGCTCCGCTCTCGCCGCGTTGACTCTCGGGAAACTTTTTCCGCCAGAAGACACGTGTTTTGTTACAGCGAGTTTTTTTCCGCTGTAACACTTTATCTCTCAACTCAATAACACAGGGAAAACCAAAAGCTGTTTCATTCCTGAGGGTAACAAAAGCAGGCCAATCAGAGTTCATCCACTAGCCGTATACCTGACGTCGTCCGGAAAGATCGGGCTCTCGTGACCGGATGTAACTCATCAACAAAACGTACTATTGGAAAGAAGGTAGAGACATCTAAATACACGGTAATTACAATTATCAATCGTGATTTACAACTGGAGAAGCGGCACAAAAGCCCCGTTCAAAAGTTGTCGAAATTATCAACTCGCCTGTTCCTGGAACGCTTGCAAGAATATACCGAAATCCGCTCCTTTCCATTCAGCGATAAACCTATCAAGTCGCTAGAGACGCATCACCTGTGGACTTTGGTGGCTTTGCCCTATTTAAACGAGCTTTCTGAAACAGACGATCGAGAACAGTGAGGGTCTTTGGAATGTAATTTAACAGGAGAGGTTACGAATTGATTTTGGTGTTCAGTGTTCCAGCCTCCTGTAGTGGAAACGATGCATGGCTACCGGACTGACCACACTAGATGATGGCGAAAGGGTCTTCCACCTTTTCTAGCCCTCTGTAACTTGTTACCATAGATCCCTAACAACCCTCGTTAATTGTTGATTGGAATACCGTAAATACTATATTTAGCGCCGGACCTGAAATACCGGCCTGCCTGCATTAAGCGCTTGGGGGTCCGCTGAATTTTTGCAAATAAGCGCCGGACCTTCAATAACCACCCGGGCGCTTTATTAGGAGCTTTAGCATAAAAGCTACTTATAAGAATGCACCCTTGGTCTGTACGTTTATCCGTCCGTCCGCCGTTTGCACGATAACTTGAAAACGGATTAACTTTTTCAAATTCTGTTTTCAGAAATATGATCATCAAAGTCTTAGCTCAGTCGTATCACCTTTTCAGAATTTTTCGTGGACCCCTTCAAGTTTAATTCACGTGCTAAAACAGTGAATGTAAAGAATTCAAAGAAACTGGCATGTCATATAACAATCGATTTGTCAAGAAGGAATATATTGTTACTTTATGTTCGTCTTTTAAGCATTATTGACATCGGCGCGCGCACGTGAGATCGCTTAGTCGACGCAGGATTGCTCAAGTGCTCATAATCTATAAGCTTATTACAAGTATTAGGTAGCGGAAAAATGGAGCTACTTATTGGTTTTATTTTACACACGATTTGAATCACCTTTCATAATTTCTACATTTTTTGAGGTAGAAGGTTGAAATTCGGAATGTAGCTTACTATGGGCATGTGCACCTTCACTATTTAGTTTGGTTTTCATTAGCCCACTAAGATCGGAGTTCTGGGGGTGAAAATTAGAGGGGACCAAAAGGTTCAGGTGTAATTATGCATATAAAGGAGTGAAATTCGGTATGCAGATTCCTATAAGCAAGATGTCCATTATATAAAGATTTTTTTTCCCGAAGTAACCATGCCTTCCCGACTCGGTGGCGGAAATGCATCGAAAAGATGGGGACTATATTGAAAAATAGTGTACCAACTCTGTTTGTAATAAAGGAACTGTAAAAAAATATTTCCGGTTTTCATTTGACTGACCCTCGTAGGCTACATTCAGGGAAGAGGAACGAGTTCCAGGGTTCTCGTATTCGCTCCTCCCTCTTCCCTGGTTATATTTCCATCGTGATCTCCACCGTTCTTTGCTCTTTCTTCATGCATGGGTTTTTTTTAGAGCGTAAAGTGACTTAAAAACGTCCTACTAAACAAATCCACATTAAAGTTACAGAAGTTAGACAGTTATTGGAAAAAGGAGGAGGGCGTGTGTTGAGTGTAAAACATTTTACAAGTGACGAAATCGTTTTATAGAAGAGCATGAATGGCCGCTAACCTTTCATGAACTGCTCTGATATCTTAAAAGTTTTTCTTAATTTTTCTACGATCCTACCTGAGAAGTTTTGAGTTCCTAATGATAATCTATGAAGAAGAATGTAACACTTACTTCTCGGTGGCTACGCGGTAACTGTTTTTTTCTTAATCGTTATAACTGCGCATGCGCAAGAGTGACATCATATACTGGCGTCTAGGACTCAGTCCCATTGGTGAAGATATTTGTGAGGATTCGCCCTCCATCTGTTGCTAAAAAAATAATCGTAGTTCTCTGTGCGCCTCTATCATGTTTTTTTCAATTAAGAAACCATGCCTCTATTATAGCTTTGTAAACATCACGACCGTGACGAGATTTGCTTAATTTATTTATTTATTTATCATGCGCCACAACCTTTATTTTTTTATCTTCTCTCTACAAGACATTAAAAGCTTTACTACCCAGACTAGCCTTTTCCTAATTTCATCAACATTTTAACAAATCCTTTTTTAAATCCATTGTAAAAAATTATTGTAAATTTTTTTGGTGATGATGTGGTGAATGTTTTTTATTAATAAACCCATAGTCCCAAAAGAAAAGTGACGGAGCCACAGATTGTTTGATGTCTTGGTTTGTGAAGCGTTGAACTAGGCACGTTTACTACGATGTCCCCTGTCATTGCATCTTGTAGACCTTATGCAGACTTAGCTCGCAGGCTATTTTCAAATGGTACCATCCGAATGCACAGCACATTCTCCAATCACATAATCTTGCATATCAGGTTGGTACGAAATTCCCGTTGTTTGGAACATTCCGTAAGGGTAAGGTTTTTTTGCGCTCTACGTTTTGTGCTGTACGAGTTCAGGAATGGACTTTACTGTGAGGCAGGAAACAGGGAGAACTTTCGTACCCAATTACGTACAGAACTGTTACTGGACTGTCCCATTTCAGATCGCCACAAATTATCTCAGTGTACACTTGAAATGCAACCTGATATGCAAGATTATGTGATTGGAGAATGTGCTGTGCATCCGGACGGTACCATTTGAAAATAGCCTGCGAGCTGACAATCTGCATAAGGCCTACAAGATGCAATTACAGGGGACATCGTAGTAAACGTGCCTAGTTCAATGCTTGACAAACCAGGACATCAAACATGCTGTGGCTCTGTCGCTTTTCGTTTGGGACTATGGGTTTATTAATAAAAAATGTTCACCACATCATCCTCTACATATCCTTAAATTTGTGAAACGTCGTCCATTTACACCCTGTATATAGAAGAGGTCATCCACTGACTGACTCATCATCGCACAGCAAAATCTACTGGGGCCACTGACTCGAAACTCGGTGGGACCATAGGACAGATAGCGTATGGGCGTGCTAAGACAGGGTTTTGCCCACCGACTCGACACCAGGGGGGCAGAGAGGAGTTGCACGTTCGGTCGCCTGGCTCCGCCCCCAAAGAACGCAGATCTTCGAAATTTTGCATGAAAATTTCTAACTATCGTGCCAAAAAAGTACTTTCCCCGATTTTCGATATTTGAATTTTAAGTGCGCGAAAACTGAAAAATATCGATTTTCGGGGGTGTTTCACAAAAGTTTCTGATATTTTGATGGAACTTCGGGGGGAATAAAGATAAAGCAAGGAAACTCGGAGGGAAGCTTCTCAGGGATATTTCCAAAAAACTAATTTCTAGGTTTCTCGATTTTTGCTTTGTGAGGGGGGGCCAGGGGGGACCAAAGAATTGGCCCCCCGTTTTGTTTTTTTGCCGCCTAGCTCCAATGCGGAAATGCAGAGAGCTTCAAAATTGCGCACGAGGATGTAAAAGACTTATATAAAAAGGAAGTATTCGTTGGTTTTTGAAAATCCATTTTAAAGGGGGCCAAAAACCAAAAAAATCTCAAAATCGACCTAATTTTGACGTTTGCGTCCGATCAACCCCACTCTGTGGCAAATTCACGTACGACTTAGATATTTGGACCAAAAATAGTTCACATACTTTGCAAAAATACTAATTTCTGCTTTTTTTCATATTTTACCCCTTTGCCCCCTTAACACCCTCTGTAAAAATATGCTATTTCTCGCAGTTTTTCCAGTATTTCGCGAGTAAAAATAGGTCTAGATTAATGAAATTCGGTGCGGTGACGGCAATGTACGAGATTAACTTTCTGATTAGTTTAGTTTTGGATAATCTGGATCCAATTTTCCGGTGTTTTATGTTTTCCGGATTTTTACTGGATTATTATTTTTTTTTTTTTGGCTTTTCATAATTTAATATGTTGAAACTCGCATGTTGAAAGCTTAGTTTTTACATTGGTCATAAAATATGGATTTTTTTCTTTAATTTAAAACTTATTTCAAGTATCTAGGACTATTTTTCGGTTATTATGAAGTAGCTCATATACCGAGATATTTTTGCAATTTCTAATGTGAATATACAGAGAAAATGAACATTATTCTCCACCTTTTTTCTCCGGCACTGCGTCAAACTCACTCAAGTATAGAGAACATTCCAAAAAGAGCGAAGTCGAGTAGAACTGCTAAAGGGCCGGTATTTGGAAGCATTTTAAAGGAATTCTTTTCAATTCTTCAATATGAATTTTTACTATATTAATTCAAGCTTTTTTCATTTGTTCATTTTTTTTTTGTATATTCACATACAGATATTGAAAAATTTCATCAAAAAAGAGCCCGAGCAAGGCCAGGTATATCAGCTAGTCTTAATTAAATAAAATAATCATTAAATAATGATTCTCAGAAATGATTAAATAAACAAAACACTTGCGGAACTTGTTTAAAAATTTAAAAAGACATTTATTCAAGAAACCATACAATAATGACAGCAAGAACTTAATTTAAACAAAAGTTTAAACAAGTTTTAAATAAAATTGTAATTAATTTTAAAACGTAATTTTTAATAAACCACTGGTTAAAAATAGTTTGTAAGTTTTTCTGCATAAAAGATATTCATATCAATTGTAAAGAGCATAAGAGTCACAACTAAAATCACTAACACAGTAGGGGAAGTTAAGTAACTTTATAAAAGTTTTAGTAACACTTCAAAATTTATCCAATTTTTAAAAATATTATGAAAGGTTTTTTAAACATACTACATACTAGAAAAAATTTACCATATCAAAAGAAAACGTGAATAAAAAAATAATTTTTTTCCCTTAAAAAAAAACTAACATAAAAACATTCAAAATAGCATTCTTCAGTAAATGAAAACAAAAATGGAAATTCTTTTTTAAACCAAACCTCTGGTAATTATTAGCACTCGTATTGATACGGCAGGAAAAAATAGGTTGTTCCACCAAGATTCATTGAAGCGAACTTAGATATGAGTGACCAAGTTCACCGTCGTTTATCTGTGGTGATGCGTCACATAAAATTTCATACATGTCAGATATTTCCTGCTGTTAACATAAAATCAGCATAAATATTGAGGTGAAAATAGATTAATTATAAAAATAAATTAATTATAAAAATTATTTGCCAATTTGGGTGGATTTGATAAGAGCAACTTCCTAAATTGTTGTAATCTTTTTTTATGTAAACTGATTCTTTGATCACTCTTTTTATATAATTTTGCTTCTCTCTTTCATATAGATTGCTCTTTTATATAATTTTGCGCTCTTCTCCTTTTAGTTCCTTTTTATTTATGTTTATTGATTTTTCATTATTATACTATGTACAGCAGATGAAAAACCCACAATTATTGTTATACAATTGATTCAATAAAATTACAGTCTAAATTGGGACGCTAAATCGAAGTTAAACCTGAAGTGAATTGCGGCCTTTAATCTATATTTTAGCATTCTCACAAATATCTCCATCAATAGGATTGAGGCAACACCACCTGAAGGTAAGGCCTTAGTACTCGCATAGTAATAGAAAAGAAAGTACTTCAGCTCCTGAGCCGGTCAGACCCTCCTGTTTCGACATGGTCGCGCATTTCATTGATTTTGATCACAGTTAGTGGTTGTTATTATTATTCAATAAATGCACGCCAGTTCTATTATAGAAGGTTCAGACAATGTAACTATGCTTCTAGTTTAGGATTTAGAAACTTTTTGAGAAGTAATAGCCCCCACTCTAAAGTAAGACCTCAGCTCGGTTAAGTGCCGCCCATGTTGTCAGGCGGATTTCTGCTGAAGCTGCGGCGCTGCGATCGAAGTCGCTCGTGCGAAAGGTTTCACTGATAATCGCTAATGATGGAAACGCACGACTTATAATTCCAATAATTCCTATTTAATTTGCCTGACTCCGAATATAACGTCTTAGGTGAGTGTGGGATAAATATGTCTTCAATCTAAAGTTGTCCACAATGTCCAAGTTGTCCAACAAAGTTATCTTTTAAAAAAAAAATGCCTCGCTGTTTTGATACTGATTTCATCAATGGAAAGATTGTTGGTATATGTGTATTTTAGTATACCAAAGCTCATACTAATTCAGGATTCGTTAATACTTGCGGAAAATAAAGATAAAACTTAACGAAGTGTTAACACGCTAACAACATATACTTTCAGTATAATTTCTTATGCACATTCTGCGTTATCCGTCACTAAAGAGGTGGTTTTCCGGACCGCTACACTGTAAGCTCACATTTTAAGCCCGAGTTCTATGGAGTAGCGGGTTTAGGATGTCAGCTTTGAGTATAGCGATCCGGAAAACCACCTCTTTAGTGACGGATAACGCGGAATGTGCATAAGAAATTATATTGAAAGTATATGCTGTTAGGGTGTTAACATTTCGTTAAGTTTTATCTTTATTTTCCGCAAGCATTAACGAATCCTGAATTAGTATGAGCTTTGATATATTAAAATACACATATATCAGATTGTTTACTACCTGTGTGGTTAAATTTCTAAATAAGTCTGAAAAATTTATAACTTGCAAGAAATGCTTGGAATTATTTGTAATTTCTTGATTCTGTGCCATCGGAAACTTATTTTACTTTACGTTTATAAAAATTACAATAGCTTTCTCGTCAAGCTTTTATTTGCATTTGTTCAAGTATTTTATCAGAGACTATTTGGAAAAAATAATGAGAACACAAGAATTAGCAACTTAGGGATCGTTTACAAAATATGTTCGCTAAAATGACAAAATTTTAACCCCCTCTCCCTTGTAACACTGAAACATTAACAAAACCCCTTCCTCCAAATGAACGTACATAATACAGGGTGATTACAAAAGAACTTGACACTTTTAAAAATTTATTACATCAAAGCTACTCAGAACATAGACACACCACATACGGATTCTTAAAGAAAAACTTTTGAAGTTTATTGTGACGCAGTTAAAGATGTTCAATATGCTCCTCTGTCGTGAGGGGACATGTATCTGGACATGCTGATTAATTGGTCAATGCCACATTTGCATGAAGACAGTGATGACTTTATCTTTCAGCAGGATGGGGCACCTCCACACTGGAAGACAGAGGTGCGGGAATTTCTTGATGCCACTCTCGCACAGCGGTGGATTGGTCGAGCAAACAATAACCTGGAAGTTGCAAAGTGGCCACCGCGGAGCCCCGACCTCACACCTTGTGATTTCTTTTTATGGGGTGTGTAAAGGACAAGGTCTTCACCCTACCCCTTCCCCGTGACGTAGACGAACTGAAAGAACGCATTACGGTAGCGATAGGTGGGATTGATGGAGACATGTTAATGCGGGTTTGGGACAAATTCGACTACAGGGAGGCATATTGAACATCTTTAACTGCGTCACAATAAACTTCAAAAGTTTTTCTTTAAGAATCCGTATGAGGTGTGTCTATATTCTGAATAGCTTTGATGTAATAAATTTTTAAAAGTGTGAAGTTCTTTTGTAATCACCCTGTATATTAGAATACCTCCCCCCCCCCCCATAAAAGAGGAAATCTTTTCACATAAAAGGAGCCACGACCACTTTTGCATAGACCAAGGCGAATAATTAAAAATATTTAGGCGAACGGTCATTATTCGAACCCCTTATTTAACCGTACATTTTGTCACAGTTTCGAAATTCTCATCCTTCCCTCCCTGTCAAACGAACGTATTTTCTGAATGATCACTTAACTGAGATTTGTAATGAAAAGTAAGACTACACCAGATTTCTCATCAACCCTTCATTGGCATTTGTACAAGTATTTTATCAGGTAGAAGTCTACTTGGAAAACACAATAGGAAAACAAGAGATTAGCAACTAGATTGATTTTAGTAATGAAATATTTGAAAAGATAACAAATTTGAATGTAAATTCAGGCATTGCCTGTTGTTTGCAACATATATATGAATTCGTTCCTTATATGATATTATATAATGTACAAACGAGATTTCATCTTGTTGGAAAAACTTTGAGGCAAGACATGTCCTCCAGAAGGAAGAGTAACAATAATAGAAAACGAGCAAAATTGGTTTAAATGTAGTTCTTTGCATGTGAAAAATAAACAATGTTTGAAGAATAAATGTTTGATTTCATTATATGATATACGAGTCTCCAAAGAAATATATTTAACATCCAACACTCTGAAAAGTTAAAACAATAACTAAAAATATTTCTCCCAATGTTGTATTTTTAAAATGTTTAATTTCAATTTGCTTTTTGTTTAATGTCCAATATATTAAATTTATGTTTAAAATTGTAATGAGTAATGACTTTGAAAGGGGTGGTTGTCTTAGAACCAAGCACTGCGACCTTAGGTCTATTGTACTATCCCCTAATGACGATGAAAGAACGATTATGGAAACAAACACAAACATCCATGCCCTGGGCGGGATTCGAACCCGCGACTCGCTGGTGTCGAGAGCGGAAAGACCTGTACCTTAACCCTCTCGGCCACCGAGCCGGCTTTAAAATTGTAACACTGAATATTAATTTTATATTAAACTTAGGTTAAAAGCGATTAAGGTTAAATATGCTCCAAAAAAGTTTAATTTGTTAGTACAGAATTTTCCTTCCTTCCTTCCTTGAAAGGTTTATTAACACCTTTATCACAATATTAAGCATACAATTTTTAAATGGTCTCGGGAAAAATTTTTTAATTATAATTTCTTAAATTCTGTAATGAATTTGTGCTTTGAAATAGCTAAAAACCGGCAAAAAAACGCAGGAATTCAACCTGCTTAATGATCTAGTTCGATCAACTTTGATCGAGGCGCCCTCACACGAGTGGACAGTGTAACTCGAGAGCTTTTATACTTTTTTTTTTCTATTACTACGTCTTTACAAAGCCATGGCACTAAGTCACTTGAGCATTGTTGAAACGTCACGCAAACCAATGGGATATTTTAAATATGAATTTTGTATTTTAGATAACTAAGTAAATAGAGTAGAATAAAATGCATTAATGCCAAACCTGGATCATTTACTTTTTTAATAAATCATATTTTAAATTTTAAATATCCTTATTTTGTTTTTAAATTTCTTTCTGCAAGACGTGACAAAATCAGTGCCACGGCTTGTTTAGATCGCGTCGGCTTCGACTGCGGTAACGTCTCCTATAAAGTGGAAGCCTCCGCACTGAAACGTCATAGGGTAGATGTACCAGTAATTGACAGAGTACCAGTACTTGACAATTCACGATTTAAAGGCTTCTATTAAAATAACAAGGCAAGAAAAAGGACTGCTGTTGCCACCTCGTAGTAAACAATGTATTAGGCTTCCCAGAACAGTAAAAAACTAAGAACTATCCTCCTTATTATGGCCGCAAACACATGTTGATTTTTCAATGCCTTACCAAGTCGGAAAAATCTTGTCATGAACCACTACGCGAGGGTTTGATTACTTGAATTTATTTCAGGAATGTTAAGAAATATTTGTTATTAATTTTACCTGAACCTTTTTGTGTGATCAGTGGACAATACTTCTTATAGTAACAGAATTTCAGGTGACCAATGTGTTAACTGTTTTAATCCACCGTCAACTACTAGAACCCAGATATGTAGTGTCACTAGTAACTGACATAACCTGTCAATTATTGATAATTTCTGTGTTAAAAAAAAACGAATAAACATATACTAATGTGATATAGAATGTAGGGTAATAATAAAGGAAACATGTTAGTTTTAAGTGTAACTTCTTAATTGCCATTAATTGACCTAGGTGTGTCAATTAAAAGAACTTGACTGTCAGTTTCTCGATCATCCACTTTGACATAAATCTTCTAGACCCTATTTGCCGATTCTTTTTGTTGGTCCTTAATCTTGTCACAGAGATGATCAACAGATAGCCTAGGACAAGTTAGCTTCCAAGAAGAAAACTACTACTGGTATTCTGTTTACTGTGATAAGAATTAGCATAGGATGAATTGGATGAATTTTGCAAGCAGGAGAAAAATCGTCAAAATTCAGGTTTTCTACAAACAATTTGTTGGTCAAGATCTGATGATATTGCACTACTGGAAAACACCTTCATTTTCTATGGTCCTTACACTCTACTTAGGAGTGGACTGATTTTATTTATTATTTCAAAGGGAAAAAAAAGATAAATGATCTAAATGAACAACTTCAGTTTTAAAAAGCACAATTTTAGTTAATGTTAAATACTTTACACATTCTTAAAAATGCTTGATTTCATCATCTACTTTGAAATGTTGTCAATTTTTTTGTAAAAAATATATAATAAAAATGTGCAATTAAAATATTGTCAATTACTGGTGAAACTGCCTGTCAACATCTGGTGTATTAACTGTCAATTACTGGTGAATCATGCATTAGTTAGGAAAAAATTTAATAATTTAATAGCTTTTAAAGATATAATAATTGTTTAGAGATTGGCACATTCTGCATTATATTTATAATTTAATGGTATAACTAGAAAAGTTTCAACATACAATTTGATTTTTGTACATAATTTCGTTTCACGGTAATATCTTAAACTGTCAATTACTGGTACATCTACCCTACATTGTTATATCATCGTACTTCGTCTGCAGCCAACGAGAAAGACAGGTCCTGGCGCGGAAAAATCATCTGACCATCTTAGTCCAAGCAACAATCCAATCTTCATTGTTTTGAACAAACGAAAAATTTCTGATTGTTAAAATCCAAGATGGAAACAATGAATGTTACATTGTTACTCGGACTAAGATGATCAGGTGACTTTTCCGCGCCAGGGCAACGCCTCCTAAAGATAAGGCATGAGCGCGAAAACGTCATCATCATCCGAAGATACGTTTAATCGCATTTCTACCAATAATAAGCCATGAAATGCGATTAAACGTATCTTCGGATGATGATGTAACTATGTCTGACGTTTTCGCGCTCAGGCCTTATCTTTAGGAGGCGTTGGCCAGGGCCTGGCTTTCTCGTGGGCTACGACTTCGTCCCGAGGCCAACGAGATAAGGCCTGGAAGCGAAAAAGTCAACTGACCAACTGGGTGCTAGCAACAATTCAATCTTCACTGTCTCTATCTTGGATGTTAACAGTGTTTTTCCAGGCCTTGTTATCTCGTTGGCCTGGACTTTGTACTTTGTTAATCGTATTTCTACCAATAATAAGCCCTAAATTTGGTCGACTTATGATGATGCAACAATGTATGACGTTTTCAGTGCCGAGACTTTCTCTATAGGAGGCGTTGACTGAGGCAACACCTTCTAGACCGTAGCCTACGAAAAAGACAGGCCAGGCACTAAAAAGTCACATGATCGCGAAAATTTCATACTTTGTTACATCATCATACCTAGTCATAATGTTGGACTTATTACTGGTAGAAATGCCATTAAAAATGACTACGAGGCTAACGAGAAGTTCAGGCTCCGGCACTGAAAAGTCACCTTATCAAGATAGGTCTAGCAACAATTCAACCTGCATTGTTTCCAACAAATAAAAAAAAAACACCGATTGTTAAAATCCAAGATGGAAACAATGAAGGTTAGATTGTTGCTAGACCTATCTTGGTCAGGTGACTTTTCAGTGCCGGAGCCTGTCTTTCTCGTTAGCCTAGGCACGGAAGGCTCTGAGGTTATACAGTAGACAGCAAGGCCAACTGTATAATGTCAGAATCTTCCGTGTCGAGGCCTTGTGTCTAGAAGGTGTTGAGTGAGGTCACATCCCAAGTTTCGCAAATGACGTTTAACCTGAATAACTCCCTTTATCCATTCCATCTGCGATTTATTATTTACAATTTGGGAAATATTAATAATATTGCAAAAAAGTAAAATTCTCGGACACAATAAATATTATTTAAGTTTGATTTATTAAATGTTTTAAGAATCCATGTAGTTATTACCAAATGTCATAATTTTAATTAAGAAATCACAAGAAATAATAACTTTATTTCTAAACGATGGTATAATTTTTTGCTCACTTGCTCATCTCCTCATTTTTAATTTCCTTCGTAAATCAAGAAACTTAATGAATAGCCCCTTCTTACTTTGTGTGCGAATTTCGTCTTTGGGCCTAATTTCCTCTACTCTTTTCATACACAAAAAATACTACAATGGCTACGCTTCCTTCCCGACTGTACTCTTCCCTTCTTGTTTAAACCGAAACCGGAATTTTCTATTAGTTTTACTCCGGTCGCCAGTTGGCGTTTTTCATTTACGCCCTCTTGGATATTCTCCAGGAACATGCGAGTATCGCCTCCCTGTACTCTTTCTTCCCTGGTGGTAGTCACTGGACACGAGGTTCAGACTGTAAGGCGAATGGTCAAATTGTCCCCAACCAAAAAATCTGATCAGAGCTTACGTTTTAGCAGAGGACTGTAGCATTGGATTGTCGTGGAACAGCAATATTACAGGTCCATTGCCTTAGGTCCATATAGCTTACTGACAGGGCGATTAATGTCCGCTGCTGTCATGTTTCTTGTTGTCAAAAAACGGATAACCGACCGTATTTCGCAGTCTGCGGCAACCTCAAGAATTTTAAATAGCTACAAGGAACAAATAAATAAGAAACCACAACAGGCTCGTATCATCTTGGAATGGTTCCAGGAACACGATAATAAATTCAACTTACTCCTCTGGCCACTCCAGTTCCCCGGATTTGAACCCAATCGAACATGTTTGAGATGAGCTGGAACGGGTTATTCGAGGCATGGATCCACCACCATCCAATAAGCAGCAACTGGGAGCAGCTGGGACAAACATCACACAACAATGCTTTCAGCAGCTAATTGAATCCACGCCACGGCGAATTCGTGCTGTTGTAGCTGCTAGGAGTGGCGCAACAAAGTATAAGGGGGGGGGGGCGGGTATTCTTAATAAACTGGCCAGTCAGTGTATGTGGTGAGAACTTACTTAATGTCACAGTTCTTCCTTCATTTTCAAAAACCTGTTCAATGCTAATAAAGGCGTGTTGTGATAATTTCTTTATAGTGTATTTGCTACTCTGTATAATCCTAGGTAATGTATAGAATGCCTAGGAATAGTATGCAACATAATCACAAAAAACAGATATTTTATATTTTACCTAAAACGTCAGGCATTCCCCAGGCATTCTATACAACACCGGCTTTTCACACATTGCCGAATTTCATAGTATTCCATGTTATCAACGCCATCTAGAGAGAAGGCCTGTCCCTGGAATGTCATGCATTGTTACATCATCATCAGAGGACGACATTTATGGCTTATTATTGGATTTCTACCAATTATAAGCCCTAAATCTCGCACTCTGATGATGATGTAATAATGTATGACGTTTCAGTGAACAGGCCTTCTATTTAAGTGGCGTTGATGTTATCATGAAAATAAAAAATCATGCACAACAATGCTAGAATCTCTAACAAGGATTGTTGATATTTATCTATCTATATATATAAAGAAGGATGTTTGTGGGTCTGTGGGTCTGTTTGTTTGTATGTTTTTTATACAAATCTACAGTTTTATTCCGATCTTGATGAAATTTCGCATACATGACCTTCAAAGCATGAGGAAGGTCACTGTCTACTTCAGATTTCGAAAAAATAATAATTATTGATAAAAAAATCGATATTCATGGTTATAGCAGGGCATATTAATGAGAAATATCGCATGACCAACAATGCAAGACAAAGTTTTTGCAACAATAGGTATCAACAATGGTTTCAACACGCAATTCACCAATAACAAAGAGCTCAAAATGATGATGTTGTATTCAGACTCCTTTAGCTCCGTGATGTATTGAGCAAATGGGAAGCAAGTAAATAGAAGAATCGGCGACCGCTAGATTGCATAAAGTGATGAATGGCCAAATTTTGCTTCAACACATCGAGAGAAGAGTGGAAATTGCAACAACACTAAGTATACATCTGAGGTAAAATTACGTGAGTAAGAAATTATTTAGACTAGCAGTGGCATCCTTGGAGAGGTCCAGCCATTGTGAGCCTTTAAAAAGATTTTTTTCGAATTTTCATTAAGAATTTTTACTGTATTAATTCTAAGCATTTTCATGTGTTTATTTTTAAGATATTGCAAAATTTAATTTAATTTTTTGAGATTGTTCTGTTTACATCCAAGTGTAATTATCCCGGGCAACGCCGGGTACCTTTGCTAGTCTTCTATATATATAAAGAAGGATGTTTGTGGGTTCGTTTTTTATACAAATCTACAGTTTTATTCCGATCTTGATGAAATTTCGCATACATGACCTTCAAAGCATGAGGGAGGTCACTGTCTACCTCAGATTTCGGAAAAATAATAATTATCGATAAAAAATCGATATTCATGGTTATGGCAGGGCATATTAATGACAAATATCTCATGACCAACAATGCAAGGCAAAGTTTGTGCAACAATAGGTATCAACAATGGTATCAGCACGCAATTCACAAACACACTGCATGAACCAACAATATATATCTCGTGACCAACAATGCAAGGCAAAGTTTGTGCAACAATAGGCCCATTGTGTTCGCATCAACAATGGTATCAACGCGCAATTCACCAATAACAATGAGCACAGAATGATGATGTAATGTTAAAGCAATCTTTCCAAGAATTATAACAATGAACATAAAATGATGATGTAATATGGATAAGTTTCAATTTGTAACAATGCATAGAATTCCTGTTAT
>JAHWFO010056890.1:1070278-1080958 GCA_023313115.1 Rhysida immarginata
ACGCAAGTTGGGGTGGAGGCCGTTATCTACATAATTACCGAAATTTCATTATTACCTTACGAATAAACCCGCAAAGATGCTGCTCGATAAAGAATCATGGATGCCGCGAGAAAGTGAGAATTTCACCTGTCTGAGTCAATAGTAAGGAACTAAACATCGAGCGGCAGGGTAGGAGCAATTCACATGGCATTAGAATCTTTCGCCAGTTATCGACTGGACCCAAAAAAACATGGTCGTTTCCCATGTTTAAAAAATCAACTGAAGGCCTATGGAATGAAATGAAAGTTAACGTCATGGCTGCGCTAGTAAAAACGTGGAGGTCCAAAAGGGAGTAGGACTGGTCAAGCCAGAAGCTGGAAGTAGTCTGCCTGAATAAAAAAAAACAGTAATTATGGAAAGAACACCAACAATAGTGCGACACAACATTCTCGTGGTCACGAAAATTATTCGCGAGGGACAACTGCTGCAGACAGTGATTATCACGTGGAGATTTTTTATTAACATTTATTTTAGACAATACAAACTCAATAATCACTGTCTGCAAACAAAAAAAAACTTAAATAATAAAAATAGAATAATCATTTACAAATAAATATCATCATATCTATTTTTACAAAAAAAAAAAAAAAATCTGAGTTTTCCCGAACAGAATTCAAATCTGATTTTAGTTTTATCTCCATCGGGCATAATTTTCAAGTTGTTCGGCTTTAATGTTTTACCACATCCAGCATAATAATGTGGTATTGACATACATTATATTTAAATTTTATTTTATATTTATAAATATAATGTATGTCAATACCACGAAAAGACTGTTGTAGAAAACATTAAAGCCGAACAACTTGAAAATTATGCCCGATGGAGAAAAACTAAAATCAGATTTGAATTCAGTGCACAGATTTTCATAAATTTCATAAATTCAGTGTATTAAATATTTATTTTATATTTATAAATGCAATGTTATTTATAGATGCATTGTTGTGTAAAGACTATGATAGAGTAACTCCAACAAAAAAAGAAATAAATCTGACTAAATACAAAATTGAAGCTCAATACTTACGGATCTTAATAAGGATTTGCATGCTGACATAATGAAACGCTAGGCTGGTTAAGCCGAGCTCTCCGTCTTCAAATCTTTGTCCCCATTCTCACCTATGGTCATGAGGCTTGGGTAATGAACGAAAGACTGCGATCACGGGTAAAAGCGACCGGAATGAGATTTCTGAGATGTGTGGCAGATGTTACCCTAGTAGATAGAGCGCACAGCAGTACAATAAGGCAGTCATTAGGTATTGAGCCGCTACTTATCGGCATTGAGAGATCTCAGTTATGCTGTATTCGCGAAAAACAGCCCCTATATGTGTCGCCACGCGAAATTCAAGATGACGAACGGAGAAAGGTAAGCTGTGACCCGATCGCCTTGAAGAAATTATATACGATGGAGAGAAATAGTTTTACTATAAGTCTTTCGTCAATTTTTTCGTATGTGGATATTGCCAAGAGATGCATAAAAGAAGGGGGGAAACGTTCTGAAGGCCTAGCACATTATTTGTTGTGGTTATAGTTAAAAATCGGACTTGCAACTACACATCACTGCATTTTGTTTGAAAACTAGCGCTACACAAGGTAACGTTTCACACGAGAGCAATTTTACCATAACGTGTACGTGTAAAGCTGTAGTGAGCAGTAAATGCAAGAAGTACATTACCGCTTTGCTGTGCTTTGCTTTACAACATCAATCGCGAAGGCATTAACAACTTCCAAAATCAACAAAAAATAACAAGCATTCTCAAAATGACGGCTGCATACGACCATGCAAAATGTTTAGCTTCACAATCCATGTTGTTTGAAGTTTACTTTCAACTGTTGGGAATTTATGGAAGCTTGCACACTATGGGACGCAACAAATCGTGTGCGATTGCGAAATGACAATCAAATTACGAAGTTCCACGCAACTGAACGCACTTCCCCACGCTGAAACTTTGATAGAGTAATTTCATTAAACGCCACTAGAGTACAAGTCAATCGCTGTTTTTCGCGAATAGCCGCGTGATACAGATGCTGCAAACTGGCCTTCCTAGGCAGTTATTTTCCAAGCCGGTGGATAAGAGACCAAGGGGTCAGCCTAGAACCACGTGGCTAGACTACATGGGTATTACTCAAGGTGATCTAGAACAAGGTGGGGGTCAGTTTGCCGGAAGTGGTAAAAATTGCCTTACTGCGCAAGCGTATTTTGAAGTCACTGGATGACATCGAAACCAATACCCGCTAAATCGAAACCTCAACAGAAACCAAAACATGGCGGCAATGAAAGCAGTCGTGCGATAGCGACACTTGACGACTCGTTCATTTCCTTAACAATTCTCATCCTTTATACTATTTGTTTTAATTAAATAATAATGCCATTGTAAGGAGGGACTTACGTAATTTATAATTATTGTAAAATGTACTTACGTATTATCTTTTTAATGTGTACACAGGGTTAATGTTAACTATCCGCACATCGCGCGATGACTGATCATGCGACCAAGGTAAGTGAAATTTATTGTGACTAAATAGAAACAGGGGTATATATATCAGTTCATTAGAAGGAGGGTATATACGAGTATAAAATCATTTACCTTGGTCTCATGATCGGTCATCGCGCGATGTGCGGATAGTTAACATTAAGCGAACACAGAGACAAGGACGATAACATATTTCCCGTTATCATTAGGCCTAGTTAGAATTCCTCGTTAAGATTTCGAAATTGATTCGTCGGAACCATTGGCAGTTAAGAGACAGAGATAATGATTTCGATATTATTTCATAATACTTTATTTATGCAGGCATTAGGAAATATTAATTTATAAAATACAGTCGAGATCCGTTAATACGAACTCTGTTAATACGAAAACCTGGTTAATACGAAAATTTTTGCTGGCTCGTCCCCGTGAATGATATTTACATGTAAAGTCACCCTCTTAATACAAACGATTTTTAATTAAAGTCCGGTTAATACGAAGGAAAATTATCAGAAATTTAGTGAGAAAATAGTGATCAGAATAAAAATTCTAATAAGTTTTCGAAGAATGCAATTTTCTAAAATAAAAATTTGGGGAGGCCTGGCCTGGTGGGCTTTCACTGAACAACTTCTGTGAAGTAAAGCTACATCAGGCACGGCTGGTCACGGATGGTCACCCATCCAGTGACCATCCGTGATAGCCAATCTTTACCCCTTCCCCCCCGGCTGCTGTGACCATCATACAGCAGTCGTGAATCCAGGTTCATCCAGGGACCCAACTCGTCGGCCTCTGGCCATACAGGCCTTGGATGGACGTATTGGATCCAATTAATTAATAAAAAAAAATTAAATGTTTTCTGTTGTATGACTTCTAAAGAATCACATGCTCATTCGGGCGTGACGAAGACCATGCTGGCAGCAATTTTATTTCTGTACATTCAAATTCGGACCCATGTTCTTATGAACTTTTTTCCTTAGAATCGTTCATACTACCTCCCCCAAAAGTTTGTACGTTGAATTTTGAATCACCCTGTAAAAAAGTAAGCACTAATGACGAAACCAAGATGGTGGAGTCGAAAGTGATGAAGTGATGATGATCCCGGGAAAATTCAGCATTCTGCTCCTTCAACAGTGTTTCATGAAGAAAATATTATATCACAGCTAGCGCTAAAATATTTATTTGTTAGTGCAACTTCTGTGCCTTCTGAACGCGCATTTAGTATAGCTGGAGAGTTATTCTCAAAAAAGCGATCAAGATTAAAAGTAATGTAAAAGTAATGTAAAAGTAATGTAAAAGTAATGTCTTTTTTTCTTTATTTTTGGTATCGAGTATCAGTAACTGGTATCGACGATACCCACATGGGTATCGAAGGTATCGAATATCGAGTGCTTAAATTGAGTATCGCTCAACACTAATGATTAATGTGATGGACGATCTCAAATCATTTATTTTGTATGAAAAAAAATGTTCCTCCAGATTTATTTACGTTATACTCATGAGTAAATAATGATTTAAGCAGAAATGTTGTAATGTCATGTAGACAGATCAAAATAACGGAGTTTTTTTACTGAAGGAAAGGAATAAAAATGTACGTATTTTATAACAATAATTTTTCTATGCTTATTTCGAAAGTTATCAGAGTTGATGGATAATACGAATTCCGGATAATAAGTTTTTATTTATGGTCCCGACGATTTCGTATTAACGGGTTTCGACTGTAGTAAGTTTACAAATAAACGTTTCTTCAGAGGCGGGTTCTTTATCTTAGAGGCTTCGTCAGCCGGCTGACATTGGCACCAGGTGATGACGTCATAGCATTGTTTCAGCCTAGCGTTCTTCTTGATTTTTTTTCTTCGATGACGTCATTTTTGGGTGTCTCTACCAGCCGGCTAGCAAATCCGACTAAGATAAAGAACTCACCTCTGAAATACAACGTAAGAGTTTTGATTTTTACGTGAAAACGTTTTCTTTTGTGACCAGAATAATGGCTACCGCACACTGCCGGAAGTAAAGCTATAAGTCATCCAGTGGCGTCACAATACGCATGCGCGTTAAGCACTTCTGACAAACTGGACCTATCTGTTATTCTAGATTACCTTGGGTATTACCGGGGAGGACATGCGCCTGATGGCGGAAGATCGCGATCGCTGGAGATCCTCCAATGGGGTGCTGCCCCGCGACTCTAACGGATAAGAGGGTTTGAAAGTTAGTAAGTGTACTGAGATAATATATCAGAGTTTCAAAAATGCCAACATTTGTGAAGTGCAGACATTGAAATCATAATCTTCCTATCATATCAGGCACAGCTTTTTCGTAAAATGAGTAAATATGTTTAATTGAAAATAAAGATATTGAAGTTGATAAATACGAGATATTTAGTAACAAGGTAAGAATTTTTTTTTTTCAAAAACCAACGCTTATGTCAAAATTAGATACACATAGCGCCATCTCTTGAGCAAACAAACAAACACAGGCCAATTCTATTTCATATTAATTCCTCCCCCCTTTGGATTTTTTTGAATTTTTTTTAGATTCATGCATTGTCACAGACTTTACGTATGTGTACAAAATTTCAGTAAGATCGGACTAGTGGAAGGGGTTGAAACATTGATCACAAGATTTCATCCACCAAACATGACCCAAATGGCGAAAGTTATACGTATAAGCGTTGTAATAATAATAAAAATAATAATAATAATAATAATAATAATAATAATAATAATAATAATAATAATAAAAAGAAGCAGTTGGCCACATCGGTGTCTGTACTTCATTTGTTTTCATAAAAAATATTGGCATTTCTGAAACTCTGCTACTTTATGTCCGTGTGTAAGATAAGTACGAATGAATTAAGCTTCAATTTAGTATTTAGCCCGATTCTTTTTTGTTGGAGGTACACTATCTTTTGAATACATTTGTTTTTTTGTTACTCTATAGTGCATCTTTATATAACAATGTATTTATAGATTTAAAATAAATTATAAAAATAATGAATGTCAATACCACGAAAAGACAGTTGTAGAAAATATTAAAGCCGAACAACTTGAAAATTATGCCCGATGGAGAAAAACTAAAATTATGCCAGATTTGAAGTCAGTGCTTAAATTTTCATAAGAATCATAGCTACTATTCTCATATAAATGAAGTAAGTCTTTTGTAGAACAGTGTTATCAATTCTACAAATGACAACTCTATTACAACAGTGGTATGAAACAGGACAACTTGAAAACTATGTCTGATAGAGAAAACTATCATATAGAGATTTCCGCAGAACCAAATAAAATATTTCTACACACTTGTAAGAAATTTGATTCTGCGGAGCTTCAGTCGATCAGAGGAAATAAGCTAATATAGCAGACGTTGGAGAGATGCCCAGGGACATTGAACGCGAGAATCTTTCAATGTTTAGGTAGTGCGAGTCCTTCATTGAAACTGGTAGTCACCATTTCCAGTACATTCATTTACTGCACACTTAAGATTCTCTGAAAATCACATAACACATGTCTCTTCATTTGTGGTAATCGCCTCTGCTTACAATCAATGTACTGCAGGTGATCGCGAAGTCGTTTTCGACTAAAGTGCTCATCTACCTCCATGAGAGAATTTGGCCTGAATTTCTGGAACAGCCTGTATATAAAAGAATTGAATTATATTTAAAGTTTAGAGATTTTCTTGATTAGCATTTATAAATTTCGAGATAATTTACATTCATCTATTCTTCAACTGCGTTTTACTTTTAACAGAAGTAACTTTATCTCTGTAATTGATAAGATTAACATTCAAAGAGCCACGTCGACATTCATTAACTTTGCACAAGCCAGTGAACAAGTAAAACCAAGATTTCATTCCTTCAATTTGAACAGGCACCTAGAATCATCTCCAAAAAGTAAGTGATGAAAATGTTAATGCACTTGAAATTTAATTTTTCTTTCCTAATTCCAGAGTAAATTTAAGTTTACAATAGTAAATAATCTATTATGAAGACTGTTTTTTTCACTTTATAAAAAAAAAGCTAACAAGAACCAAGATGTGTTCCTATTGTCGTTGTTAATCCGGTGAATTGTGTGCAATCGAAATCACTTCATGACAGCTTATTCTTTTAACATATTAAAACAACATTTAATTTTGGATTTGTTTCTTTACTTAATATTCAATTCAATAATCTTATAGCATGAGTTAAGATTTTATACTTAACTCTTCTTCAGAAAATTAATCTTCTACTTCGAAGATATGACTCTGCCGCCATTTCGTGAACGTATTCATTTCTCTCTCTCTGATTCGCCATTTGGATGAGTGAAACAACCATTGTCTTCAATGCATTTTAAGGATTACGTTATTTTTATTATTTATAATATTATTATGAAATCATATAAAACATCATGTAGTATCTTCGATTGTCTTCTATTAAAACTTTCTTAAGGAAATATTTTGAGCATCTAATCTCCATAGTTTGACTTCATTGAAACGGAGCAAAATAAAACTTTAAATGACAATTATCTCAGCCACCATAAAGAAACTTACTTATGTCGATCGAGTCCGCCTAAAAAGATTGTGGTATTATAATTGGCTACTATATGGAATTATAAATATTTAAAAAGAAAAACAAACTATCTCTCTCCTCCGCCATTTTATGGTTGGATTTCTTATCTCTAAGCACCACCATCTTGGCCTGACACCCATTTCGTGTAGATAATTAATAGGTGATTTTATTAAAATTAACAGTTGACTATTTTATCGTGATTAACGAAATACAGCAATGAGGAGCGTCTCTCTATGTCATTTCAAATATTATCAATTGCAATTTCAATAGAGATTATGATGGGCGATAGTATTATATTATTGAAAAACAAATACAGGATGAGCACAAAAAACATTCCTAGATTTCATGCAGTTATAAAATGAAAATTAATTAGAAAATTTTTTACATATGGGTGGTTACAATTACATCATTTCATACGGATTTATGTGTATCAGTTGGTATCAAGCCTGAATTCGATAATGTGGTTCGGACTCTCTAACATATGAGTTTACAGCTTCAGTGATGCGTTCCTGCAGATTGTCCAGGATTGTGAAGAAACAAACTCTAGCCTTCACTTACCCCAAAAAGAAAAGTTACAAGCACACATGCAAACATCACATTTATAAACTAAGCTAAACTATTAGATTGTCCATTTTCAATGGCTTAAAAATTCGTTTTTATAGGTTTAATGAGGACTTGGTTAATAAAGAAGAAAATAATTTCATTTTTTCCAATGTCTATGCGGAAAAGAAAAATCAGTACTTTAAACTTATTTTATTCAGCCAAAATATACATAGAAAATAAATGAATTATAAGAGAATTTGAAAACTTTTTTTTCTATAGAATTAAAATCAATTTTAAAAAACTAACCATGTCCTTATCTCCCTCTGTTAACGAAACACGTCATTGATTAGTCAAAAAATGATAACTACTGATTGCATAAACCATTCCAAAAAGGAAACTTTTAACAAGAAAGACCTAATAAATTAAAAGACAATTGACTATTAGGGTCAGCTTAAATAGGATTCAATTTAAATACAAACTTCCTTTTATTTAAACGAAGAGTCGATTCAGATTCAAAGAAAACACAAGCTCAAGTCTAGAATATTAAAATTTAAAGAATGATCTTAACACTTTTGGAAATAGAGTAATGGCTTTTTTTTTTCTTCGAGAACCTGAATTCATTATCAGTTTTCAGATAAAGATTGAAAGAAAAAGAGTGAGAAAACGAATGTGTTTACGTGGCACTTAAAGCTTCCTCAATTCGAACAAAAAATAACTTGTTCTTACTATTTTGACCAAAATTTCTGAGCTAAGTTGATCCATCGACCAGATAGAGTTGAAGCGTTTGTCATTCTATTCGACCTTTTGATAATTTCATTTAAATTTTAATATTAATTCGAATTAAACTTAACTTCTTTCTTGACTATATGAAAAATGAATTAAATAAAAAATTCAGCATTTCATACGGCACATTATTATTTAAATTATAACCACTTTTTAAAGCAGGTAGTTTTTTTTTATTTTTTTACAATATTATTACATGTTTCGATTTTTTACACAGTTTTTAAATAAACAAACATACGGAGGGTGTAAATAAATATAGAGAAAACATATTTATCATGAGAAAATTATTTGAAAATTATTTTTTATAATCTACTCAATTAAAATAGTTTCTACTAAAAGCCAATCATCACTTTATCTCCCTCTGTTAAAGAAACACCTCATTTCTTATCCTGATGGCCATAAATGATAACCACTAATAGCAAAAACATTCTAGGACGAAAATATTTAACAAGAAATAACTAATAAATTATAGGACAATTAGGGTCAGCTTAAATTAAATTTAATTCAAGTCCAAACTTCCTTTTATTATATGAAGAGTCCATTCCCAGTTAGGAAGACAAGCTCAAGTCCTGAATATTAAAATTAATAAAAAAATTACGTATAACTTTTGCAAAAACATTGTGGTTATTTTCATTCGAGTCACCTGAATCCACTGTAAATTATCTGTCGTTTTCAGAGAGTGAGCAAAGGAATTCTCACTACTCCTTTCAATACAATTAGTAGGAGCACTACACACGCCTCAATTCAAACGAAAAATAAGTTTTCCTAGAATTTTGACTATATTTTCTGAGCTAAGTGGATTCATCGACCAGAAGAACTAGAAATGTATTTCATTCCATTCAAACTTTTGATAAGTTTAATTCAAATTAATGTTAAAATTTACATAATGTTACTTTCCTACTGGAATATATGAAAAGTAATTAAATATTAAACTTAGAGAGGAAGTAATTAAATTCTAAATATGTCGAATAATCTTTTTATAAATTACATATTGCAGCAATTAGATCTTTGTCACTTCCTAACGAAAAACCAAGATGTCGTTCTTATTATCGTTGTTACATGTGTGGCATCGAAATCAGTTCATAATGGCTTCTTCATTTAACAATCAAATAAGACAAAACTTAATTTTGGAGTTTTTACTTGATCATAAATATTAAATCAAACACGAAACACGATTTAAGATTTCATAGTCAATGCTTTTTCAGAAAAATTAATCTTCTACTATCGAGATAAGACTCTGCCGCCATTTCATGAACTTATTCTCACATCGCTCTCGCTCTCTCTCTCTCTCTCTCTCTCTCTCTCTCTCTCTGATCTGCCCTTTTGATAACATTTCCTTTTGCATATTAGTGAAACATAATCTATTATATTCAGTGCATCTTAAAATTATGCTCTATTTTAATTATTATAATGTCATGTAGTAAATTAGATTGTCCTCTATTGAAACTTTTATGAAATATTTTTTCAGCTCATCTAATTTGAATATTCTGTTATACAATGCAATCAAGCCAAAAACTGTGGACACAACTATAGAAAGAAAAATAACTCCGAAAACACTATTCCACATAATAAATTTTAATTTAAAATTTTAAAATTTATTTTGTGGAATAGTGTTTTCGGAGTTATTTTTCTTTCTAATGAATATTCTGTATTTATTGAAACAGAGCAAAATGAACTCCTAAGCGATTATCAGAATCACCATAGCAAAATTTATTTATTTTTTCAAATATTTGCACAGTGCTATATTGATCATTGTGAGCACTACAATTGGCTAATACATGGAAGTGTAAAATTATTTTTCTGTTTTTTAACTAGATATTTATTAACAAGCTAAATTCATGATCATACATAATCTTGGTTTTTGTATACTGTAATATAAAACACTGTGGATAAAATACAATGAAAGAAAACACAACACCACAGTTCTAGGATAAAAACACAACACTTCTATATAACAGTTTTTAAGTTATTTGCAATAAAAACGCCAAATTCTGTACAAAGTTTTCCGTTTTTAAGGGGCTTCACGATCTAATAATTTTATGAGAATACTATCTTGTGATAATGCAGACATTTTTGAATAATAGTAATAATTAATAATAATTTTTATTTATTTATTTATTTATTTATTTATTTATTTATTTATTTATTTAAAATATCAAATTACATTTTGTTATTTTCTAAATGACAATATATATACATAATATAAACATATACAATACATATACAATAATAATAAATTAAGAACATGATCAAAATTCTAAGGATTCCCCGAAGCCTAATTGGCTTGTATGGGGAGAGGGGGGGGGGGGG